>JAEQML010035929.1:0-102539 GCA_016904865.1 Pissodes strobi | reverse complement strand
TGTAAGATATGTAAAATTAAAGGGTATAAAAACTGTACTCTACTTAGACAATTGGCTAGTTATTGGTAATTCAAAAGAGAATTGCTTAAAAGTATAAATAAAATTACATAAACATTACAAGATTTAGGTTTTATATAAAAAAAAGCGTAGTTATTCCCCCTCAACCATGCTCACTTTTGGGGTTTATACAAGAGAAAAGGGACCTACTGGCAGAACAGTCTATTATCTTTACCCTGAAAAATACTTACTCACATCTCCTTGCGGAGAGAAACAATCATTGTGGAAGAAAATTTCTCTGGCTGTAGGGAAATTACGAAGTTTCCTGAGAAATTAAACTGATTATTTCGTATTGCAAACTATAGAACCGTAAAAAAAAAATAAAAAAAAAAAATAAAAAAAAAATAAAAAATAAAAAAAAAAAAAATCGATACGTATTTTTTTATTTCCGCTAAAGATGAATATTACAAGAGCTATACCAGTTTTTAGTTTTGTATATATACATATACCATGCATGGTGTGACGTAACAATTCATGTGTATTATGACGTCATAAGCACATCTCAAGGCGTTGTATCTGCCTCATTTTTCGGCTTAGGGAAAAAGAAAAAACATATGTTTACTTATTTTTCATGGGCTATCGAAATCAGCAGTAATAAAAAAAAAAAAAATTGATGAAACTTCCTCATTGTCAGGAGAACTATTCTATAACAAAGCGTACCTAATGAAGCGATAAAAGTGATTATTTCTTCATTAACAGATAGCACCCTCAAACAATACGGAAATACTTACAATAAATAGGGGAATTTCTGTTTTTCTAAGCGCCAACAAATATATAATAAAACCGTAAACTTATTCTTGAGCTCCTAAATATTCAATTGTCTTCAGAGTCATCCTACTCAAACAAAAGACGAAGCGGTTATAAAAAGTTTTCTCAATGGAACATTTAACATAAGACCCCAAAATCAAAATACTCAATTACTTGGGATTCCTACCCAGTTCTACAGCGCTTAAAGAGCATGTACCCTCACGAATTCTTAAATCTACAAATCTAACTTTAAAGCTAGTAACACTCTTAATACTAATAACGGCACACAAATCACGGACAACCCGGAAGTAAAAATACACAATATTTTTAAATATGAATACATAATTGAAATCAGATTCCCGGGTAAAATAAAAGCAAGTGGCTTAAACAGGCTTCAACCTAGTTTGATATTACCTTATTTTATTATAATCAACCTGAACTATGTATAGTCATACTATTAGAGACTTACATAGAACGCATAAAAGGAAAAAGGGTGCTACCAGTCAATAAAAGGTGAATAGTTCGTTGTATTAGCAGATACAATCGAACGTACCCTCCACTGTCTGCAATTGCAGTTGCAGCTAGTGAACATACCTATTTTTTTGTCCAAAACAGAAATTACGGCATTCACAGATACTGTAAATATGCTAATAGATCGTTGCATTTGCAGATGCAATCGATACCACAAGTAGCAAAACCAAACAAAATGTAATACTCACTCACAAAAAGCCCTATCACCCAGACAACAGTCAAACCATTAGCAGATGCGTCAAGTTAATACTAAAAGCCAGCAGTATAAACACGGAAATCTTTGGGGCACACAGCACGCGACACGGGGCAACTTCAGCAGCTCAAAGAATGGGAGTTACATTACAAACCATTCAGAAGACAGCTGGCTCGACAGAAAAATCAAAAGTATTCTCGAAATTCTATAAAAAACTTGGCGTGGGTAATCCCACTGGATTGGCATCTTGTTTATTGAACCATAAACTCTAAGGAATCATATAAATATTAAGCTACAATTATAACTTACTTACCAACTTGTTATCATATTACATAAGAATATTGGTATAGTATTAAAAATAAGTTAAATGGTTAATATCAGTTAAGCGTTAAACATGATATATGTACCTTCATGATGTGTGTTATTAAATCTAATGGTTATAAATCTGAATTTTAGTTTATAAAAAGGGCCTTACAAATCTAGGACTACAGAAAACTCGCAGTTTTCAGTTAATGTAGATTACATCGCAAATACTTTAAACATCTACAAAGTGTAATGAGGGATGGCGGAGATGCGAAGGATAATTACAAGATCAATCGACTTACCTGTAAGGAAGATCGATCGGAATTATCCGAGCATCTCCGCCATCCCTCATTACAAACCCACCCAGTCTTTACCTTCTCCCTATCACCACAAATGCAATGTAATCAAAAATCTCACGAACCAAAATTGTAATGACGCATCAAGGCGATGCATGAGCTCGAGCGGCTAGCCAGGGTCGGCTGAATCACCATGTTTTTAGATAACTTCTTTAAAAATTGTACCGATTGGGAAAAAGTTGTATACTACAAAGTGTAATGAGGGATGGCGGAGATGCTCGGATAATTCCGATCGATCTTCCTTACAGGTAAGTCGATTGATCTTGTAATTGTAGTGCAAAAATCCTCTATATTTTTGCAATATCGCAAATATTTGTTCTTTGATATTTTCTTGATTATTCTATTAGGTTCTCAAGATGATTTCGATTTTCCTCTAAACAGAAATAAAGTTGGTTTTCAAATCCCTCCCTAACTTTCTAAAAAATGACTTTTGGAACGATTCGAAAGGCATTAATTATCATCTGACGCAATTCTTCCAGAAAAGCCGGTTGAGTTTTTGATTTAATGTAACCCCCTAAAAGTCAATATAGGTAAGGTCAAGTGATCTTGGCGGCCACTCAACTGCATATTTTGTGCTGATTTGGACAATTTTGATCCAAAGAAATAATCGTGCCCACAACACCAACTGGCTTAAACATCACAACAAGACCGACAACGAAGGTAGAAAAGCTGAAGCATTTGCAATCAGCTGTGGGCTTACTCAACTTATAGACAAACCAACTTGAATCTTGGAGAGGGACGAATTTGCCGCCCTCCTGAATCTTTTCCTAACCACAAATCCTGACCAGTACGCAATTCCAGTTGGCCCGCCTTAATGTACCTCCGATCACAAACTTATTACAACTATAAAAAGATCCATCATTGCCTCGTAAAATCTGGCATTACAAGTAAATTGGGACGATCTATGATAGTTTTACCTAGATTATCCATGGCTGACGACCCGTCAGTCTGTTGCGAAGAGATTACGTAAGTAATCTCCTCAGGAATGGAAGCATACATCCCAAATTCCATCAAGTTACCAGCAAAACGAAGGTCCTGGCTCGACAGAAGATGCGAATGAGCTGAAGATAGGAAACAGCAAGCCGACAAGTACTGGCAGTCAAATCAGACCGCTAAAAGCCGCAATTATTTTGCCGAACCGAGAAACGAATGCAAACGTGTGATTAACGAAAGTAAGGACAACTGCTTCCTTGGGATTACTAAGCTGGCACTTGTGCTGTTTACACCCTGGAGCCAGAGCGAGCGGCTCTATTTTATGAAGATTTGTAAATAGACGTGGACCATAAGGCAAACATTTGTAAAGAAACATGAATCCTCCACAATAATATAGTGCATATCTACATCAGAGATTTAACTTGTTTATGCCTATTAAAGAGCCAATATAAAAATTTGGAATATTGGACAAGTAGGTATTTAATATTTGGATATAACTTCTAGTATTGATCCTTGACATCTATCTTTGATACGGTTTTTTCCGGATCTTAAAGGGTGTGATAATATAACTATTTGTTATCTCGACCCCATATTATACCAACTTCCTATAGACAAACTAAAACAGAGTTTAATTACTACTAGAAAGTTCATTATTTCGTTACAATATCAGGACTGACAACTGAAACAATACAAAATATAAACAAAAATATAAATAAATGTGAACAAAGTTCTCTAAGCGAGCTTTACTGAAATATGTTTTGACGAAATTACCTACTTAGGTTTGTATCTTCCTTATTTGATTTCAATTCAACTCATTTAAGCATCTTAATACACTTCTGATTACCACATTGCATTAAGATTTACATAATGATTTATTTTATAGCCTACGTATTTGCTTTGAAAGAGTTCCTGATAAATAATTCATCCCATGACTATCTAAACAAGCTTGAGTAGTCACTAGAATGGAAGTTTATAGGGTACAATATGTCGCCAATACGTATTGCTTAGTAATGTGTTCTATTAATAGAGAAGCTACTTACAGCATTAGTTGAAATCTTATTTCTTTTTATCGTGGTAATGCACACACTAAAGGGAGTTCCTATGGCGCTCGACGAGCGGTGTAACCCGAACTTAATACCCCAATTGTATAGTATTTGCATGACAACTGCCACTAAAGTAGTAACTTGGACTTTGTTTTTATGTATTTTTTAACTAATAATAAAACATATGCCAGCTCCCAAGTTAGTAAGGTTGTAAATGTTCTTTTTTAAAAAAGGGTTTTTCCGAAGAACCGATTTCTTTCCATGGGACTTCTGAGGAACAGAATTCATTCTGTGAGACAGAATTTTGAGCCGACCGACATAGCTAATTTCGCCGTAGCCGTATCAATGTATTTTTTGTTGTTGGGGTGACGCAATCACGTAACATACGTGCATACATCCAGGAAGCCGTGTCTACAACACTACGACCCGACCAGAGTAACGTAAAACCTATTTTTTATTTATGTAGAGGGTGGCTCGAATTCGTGTCTATGTATGGGGAACTCGAAAACCGTAAGAGATACAGTGTCGGTCAATTTAAGGCAAAATTGCGCATTTATATGCCTAACAATATGCCGTTTAGAAAATTTTAAAATTCCGAGGATATCCGGAGATATCCGGAAAAAATCGAAAATTTTGTAAAATCGTTTTATTTTTTCCTGGGCTTATTTAAAAACGGATTTGAAATTGAATTCCACCTTTGCATTACCACTTTTTCCGCTCTATCCAATGGTGGTATCCAGTTTGAAATCCGACGTTTCGTCTTCAAGGGATCATCGTCTTATTTTAAATACGAACTTTTTTTTATCGTTTTCAGATGGTATTGGCGTTATTAATATGATTATGTGTTTTTATTTTTTTTTAATTTTTTTTATTTTTATTATTTTTTTAATTACATATTTTGCTTTGACGTAATTTTAAATAATTTAAGGTAGGTACTTTTGAAATTTTTATATTCTATAAAAATATTTTATTTTGTTTTCTATATTAAGTGGAAAATTGTAGCATATTAAAAATAAAAAAAGAGAAAAATTATTTTTTATGAGAATATGGCCATGAACTATTACTCAAACAAGTTGCTTCGTGCAAAGATAAGATATTTTCAACTTTTAAAGAATTAAAAAATTTATTTAATAGAACATCAACAATTTATAATCATACAAATTCCAATAGGTGTTTTTCCATCAAAGTACTTATAGTATCACGTAGTATGATTATAAATTGTTGATGTTCACTATTAAATAAATTTTTTAATTGGTTAAAAGTTGAGATTATTTTATCTTTCCAGTAAGCAACTTGTTTGAGTAATAGTTCATGGCCATGTTCTCGTAAGAAATAATTTTATTATTTTTTATTTTTAATACGCTCCAATTTTCCACTTAGTACAAGAAACAAAATAAAATATTTTTATAGAATATAAAAATTTCAAAAGCAAAATATATACTTAAAAAAATAATAATAAAAAAAATAAAAAAAAAAAAAATAAAAACACATAATCATATTAATAACGCCAATACCATCTGAAAAACGATAAAAAAAATTTAAGTTCGTATTTAAAAAAAGAAAGTTGATGATTATCCCTTGAAGACGGAACGTCGGATTTCAAACTGGATATCATCATTGGATAGAGCGGAAAAAGTGGCAATGCAAAAGTGTAATTCAATTTGAAATACTTTTTTAAATAAGCTCAGGAAAAAAATTAAACGTTTTTTCAAGATTTCGGTTTTTTCGGATATCTCCGGAAATACTCGGAATTTTGAAACTTTCTAAACGGCATATTCTTAGGCACCTATATGCGCTATTTTGCCATAATTTGACCGACACTGTATCTCTTAAAGTTTTCGAGTTCCCCATATATAGACACGAAAACGAGCCACCCTGTACATAATTAATGAAGCTATAATTATGACTATAAGTCAGTTGTACATATGATCTATGTCGTTGTGGAGGATTCATAATTAACTTACAATTGAATGCCTATGGCTCCAAAAATGTCTTCAATTTCTTACAAGATAGAGCTTCTTGGGTTCTGGTTCCAGGGCGTAAACAGCACAAGTGCTAGTTTAGTGATCCTAGCGAAGCTGAACAACCTAAAGGAAACTGGGAAACGGTCGACGTTTCGAGGAACAAATCTGTCCCCGTCGGCAAGAACGAACAAATCTAAAAATTAAAATGATTAGTAAATGTAAATAACAGTAAAAAACTAATGCAAAATTATCAAGTTTTGAACAGACTTTGATAAGATAGCAATAATAATTAATTATTGTCATCTTGTCAAAGTCTATTCATAACTTGACAATTTTGCGATAACTTTTTACTTAATATACTTATAATTCATTTTTAGATTTGTTTGCTCTTGACGACGGGGACAGAATTGTTCCTTGAAACGTCGACCGTTTTCTAGTTTTCTTTAGTTTTTTCAGCTTCGTTAGGGTCACTAAACTAGCACTTGTGCTGTTTACACCCTGGAGCCAGAGCCGAAAAGGTTCTATCTTGAAAGAAATTGAAAACATTGGTGGAGCCATAGACCTAGGTATCTTGTTTGTCAAGCTTACCTTAAGTGATATGCTTAATTTTGTCTTTAATTATTAGTTAGAGATTTCAATTGGCTAGTGCCAAAATAGCTGATTGAGTTAATTTTACAGTACTTGGTTGTAAAGCCCATGGCAGTAAGTTATTTCACCTAATTAAAATTTGCAAATTTAATTAATTGCCTTGATATGAGACCGATTTGAGCTCAATCGGTACCCAGATATTAGTCGCAAAATCCGTTTTTTTATTTCTTTTACTTATATTTTAGGTTAGGTAAGAGATATCGAGATGAAGTTTTCACGGACATATTAAGCTCTTATTTGGCTGTCTTTTATTTTAAAAGAGTGGTTGTTTCAGAAAATCTCACTTACTTGCGGTTATGTCCGAAAACGCTAGTGACAAGTTAAGAAATCGCAATCACCCCATTCAAGGCACAGTTGATAGTCTAAAAAAAGCCCTTTTCAATGACTTCAAGCTTATTAAGATCCATTCAGTCATTTTGCAATTATTGACATTTATTTTCGAAAATGTTCGAACACCTCCACCACGTTCCAGGAGCAAAAAGTATTTAACAAAAAATAATGGAATTTATATCGGCCCTAAAATTTGCCATTCAACTATCTTTAATTTCAGAAAACTTTGCAAGAAACGTGTTTTAAAATTTAACATGGCTATTACGACCCTTGGCGTCCATTTTGGAAAATTAAAGATAATTTCCAACATTTTCTCTTGGCCGATAATTTTTTTTACCGTAAGTCTTTACGACAATTACTTTTCGAGATATAGCCGAGTGCCATTCTTAGTTGGCCACCCGGTACTAAACTTCCTCACTTGTGCTTTAAAGTAATGTTTCCATGCTTAGCGCGTGAAAATTACTCCAGAGTGAATGCGATAAGTAGGCACATCGCGCACCCTCATAGAAAGAATTGTTTATTTGTAAGGTCATAGTTTGTTGTTGCTTATATATTGATCTCTTAGGTATAGCGTACAATGTGTTTTATTCGTACTAAAAAACAATAAGATAGTATTTTAAGAATTTCTATACACGTTAATAATGCTTTGGTTCTCCTTCTTTTCATATGTACTGAGCTAGATGAATAGGAATATTGGAAGTAAGCATACTGCTTAAGCTGAGTAATTGTTTGTCAGCTACTTCAGTCTCTCACGAATTAACCGGCCGAAGAGAATGACTTTCATGAACATGGAACAAATTCCTTCTTGCTGAAATTTTCATGGCTTTATAGTAGGAATAAAATACATCTTTCCTTAAAGTTTTATGAAAATGTTCTAACGTTATAATCAGCTTTATTCGCAAACCGCCCATTCAGCTGTACAGGGTGTTCAGATTTCGTTGTAATTGCCGGGTATCTCGGTTATTAATAAAGATAGGAGGATGCGGTTTTCGCAATATTGTGCTACTTTTTCGTGAAACGAAAGATGTCGTGAACAGAAGTGTCATAGCCCCCTTGGTTTTTGAGATACAGGGCGAAATTGAAAATTTGTCATTTTCGGGCACCCCTCGTATCTCTGTTACCTTGAATAATATCGGAAAGGTGAAAACGGACTGCCATAGAATTTTTTGCGTAGAATCCAGTGGCGTACGTGAAATTTTTCTAGATATGGCCGTTTTTGAGAAATAAATTAAACTTATATTTTTTCAAATGGAATACCCTGCATATTTTTTCAAATTTTAACTGACTTTTTTCTGGGCTTTACAAAAATATATAATAGTCCATATATATTTTTAAAATGTGAGCTTAAAATTTAATTTAACAAAATTATCAAAAATATTTTTCAGAAATAAGGTAAACTTATATTTTTTCAAATGAAATACCCTGTATATTTCTTCAAATTTTAACTGACTTATTTTTGGGCTCTTCAAAAATACATAATAGTCCATAAATATTTTTAAAATATGAGCTTAAAATTTAATTTAACAAAATTATCAAAAATATTTTTGAGAAATAAGGTAAACTTATAATTTTTCAAATGAAATACCCTGTATATTTTTTTAAATTTTAACTGACTTATTTTTGGGCTTTTCAAAAATATATAATAGTCCATAAATATTTTTAAAATGTGAGCTTAAATTTTAATTTAACAAAATTTTTAATTATCTATATCTGATCACTGCACAGATAAAAGGGGGTAATGTGGATATAATGTGTGATGGGATATGGTAACTAGTAGCAGTAATAAGGAACTTAAATTTTTATTTTTTAAGCAATCCATAACTCTTTTATAATTAAATATCATTTAAATATCTATTATGTGGTTAGGTATACCTATTAAAAATAATATTAAAATAGGTGCTCAAATTGATTGCCCTGCTGTCTCAAACATCTTTGACACAATATCGCAATTCTCCGTAGGGCATTTGAAATTGCTATAAGACGTCCTCTCAGTTGCGTAAATGCCTCATAAGTGGCGTTACGGAGATCTTCAATTGTGTTATGTCGGAAACGATATATTAAGTTCTGCAAATATCCCCATAAAAAATCAAATATTGATAGGTCAGGCGACCTAGGTGCCCATTGCACAGGCCCGTACGTCCCAATCCAACGATCGGGAAAATTATGGTCTAAATAACGCCTCACGATTTGTGAATTATGAGACAGAGCACCGTCTTGCTGGAAATAAATGTCATTACGATGTGCTAAAGGCACATCTTCTAACAAATCCGGCAATATATTTTGTAATATCTCCATATACCGATCTGCAGCGAGAGTGTTTTCAAAAATGTGGTATCTAATTTGCCTTCCGAGGATGAAACAGGCGACACTAAAACCAAATCTTCCTTGTCGCTCTCGTGGAATTATTACATGTTGGTTTTCATTTGACCATTGCCTAGTATTATGCCTATTAAATATTCCAGCGCTACTTATATATAATTCATCTGACTAAATAACCTTCGTTGAAAAAGGGGGATCTAAATTGACTTTTTGTAGATACCACTGGCAGAATTGAGTGCGTCGTTCGGCATCACCAGCATGTAAGTTTTGCACAACTCTGAACTTATAAGGTTTATATTTATATTTATTTAAAATTGTTTGGACTCGAGACTTGACAATACCTACGTTAGTTTCAATTTGTCTGCAAAAAGTTTCAGGAGTTGCATTTGCACTAGCTAAGACATTTATTTCATCAACTTCCCGATTGTCTTTATTATATTGTTTCGGCCTGGGTTTTTTGAAAGAGCCAAAGTTAACTAAATTAAATTTAAGTCTAGATAATATTACTTTATTAGGCTGCCTCCTTTCTAAATATCTACGGTAAAAATTAATAGAATAAGAAAACTAGTGATTAGGCGACCAAAAATATATCAAAATATTACCTGTTTAAGTATAATTCAGATGCAGCATCTACACTCTCACGAGATTCTATAAAACAGGCAAGTAAATCATAATATTCAAACACTTGATTTGCTGCCATTTTAGTAATTATTAGTATATTTACAACAATTATTATTGATTTGTATAGACATACACTACACAACAATGTCTTGTTTGACAACCGGTTCATTACCTACTGTTTTTCAATCACAGTCTACTAATTTATGTTTGATAATTTTGTTAAATTAAATTTAAGCTCACATTTTAAAAATACAAATGGACTATTATAAATTTTTGAAAAGCCCAGAAAAAACTCAGTTAAAATTTGAAAAAATATACAGGGTATTCCATTTGAAAAAATAAAAGTGTAATTTATTTCTCAAAAACGGTCATAGATAGAAAATTTTCACGTACGCCACTGGATTCTATGCAAAAAACTCTATTGGAGTCCGTTTTCACCTTTCCGATATTATACGAGGTAACAGAGATACGAGGGGTGCCCGAAAATGACAAATTTTCAATTTCGTTCTGTATCTCAAAAACCAAGGGGGCTATGAAACTTCTGTTTACGGCATCTTTTCACGAAAAAGTAGCACACTATTGCGAAAACCGTATCCTCCTAGCTTCATTAATAACCGAGATACCCGGCAATTACAACGAAATCTGAACACCCTGTACATACATATGCCTGACTCACTCAGCCGTTTGTAGTTTTGTTCTTTTTTTAAGGCGTGAGTTAAAGTTTATGGCGGTTAGAGCGGGCGCCACTAAATTTTTACTGCAAGACATTTATTAGAAATTCTATCTGTCTGAAAACCGGATAAAAAAATTTAGAAAAAATATCCTGTGAAAACGCGTAAAAAAATTAGAATGAGATTGAATTATAGCCTAAATACAGTTTCCAAAATAAACATAAATATACTTGGGTAGAACAATCTACTTTCTTAAAATGTGGAAATTTTTCCGATTTCTCATGGTTAATATTATGCTAAAAAAATTTATGGAATGTCACTTAAGCTGACCTATTTATGCCACAGATGGTAACTAATATTCAAATTACAATTATATTAATTGCTATGGTAATTAAGTTTCATCTTGACACCTTAAAACAAGAAATTACAATAATTAATTATCAATTATACGTTTTAGGCCTGGTACTCACTGTGATTAAACTTCAAATCAAAAAGTAGCACTAGTTATGATACTTTAGCAAGTCTCTCATCAATAACTTAACACTATTAATTACTATATAAAAATCTCAATAAATTACCTCGATACTACTTAACGAGAGGAGTTATCTTTAAAAGAATAATTTAATATTACCCAGTTACTATTGTTTATATATGTAACAATTTATATGTTTAACTTACGGAATACATATCCACTAAACTACGCTTAGTTCATTCCCTTGGCAGCTACAATATAGAAGACGTCTAAAATGTATTCAAAATGCTAAACTAAAAGGGATTTACTGAATAAAATAAATATAAATAAATATAGACGCAACAAGTAAGGAGAGTTGAGCTCAATTCTACCATGGATTTGACAAGCAGATACAAAAATAGCATAAATAACCTAAACGGCCTAATTTTATAGCATATTTTTAGGTATTAACGAGAATGCGTAACGGAGAGCTTTCACAAAAAATAACACTTGATAAGATTAGAGAACTGAACCTCAGTATCTCTTAAAGTAATATTTCAGAATATACTTCACGGTAATTGTCTCTAGAGTTCTCACTAGGAAAATTTAAGGTATTAGCACGATAGAGCAAGAAATAAATAATTATAGATACGGGTAGGGCTAACACTTAATAATTTAAATAGATCCTACCAGGACTTGCCGATACTTTCAGCCTTCCGTATTTGAAAATCTACTGGACTGGACTCCAGTGTAGATGGACGAGCTAGGCAAACCTCTCAGCTAAAAAGATCACTTTCTCCACAAAGCTCTCGGCCTGGTCCTCTTTGGATAAGGAAGGAAGGCATTCCCCAGAATAAATGGGCATCAGTCCCTTGGAAAGATCCTTTTAAAATAAAAGGTTTATCACACCGCTTTTCGCACGATGTTTCACAATAGCATAGCCGGCACTCTCGCTCGATTGAGGCTTTTATGACAAAAGACTTTTTCGAGTACCGTGTCCGTTACCGAACGTTGGCTATCATTCTGGCTATCATAACTTTATTGACTGCCGATGCTGCGCGAAATAGGAATGTGGTGGACTTATGGAACCAATCTCGGAGGTTCTTTAGCTAGGATGTTCTTCTTTGGCCTGGCCCTCTTCTTCCTACTATTTTCCCTTGTATTATAAGGTGAAGAATTCCGTATCTTTCTGGATGTCGCATCACATGAGCAAAGTATTCCAGTTTACGTATCTTAATTGTTTTCATTATTTCTGTATCCTTGCTCATGCGCAGCAAGACGTCTTAATTTCGGACCCTGCCGACCCAGCTAAAGGTATGGTTCCGCTTGTGCGTCGGGCGCATGCAGTGGCTGCATGCAGCGGCCGCAGCGTTCGACGGAGAGACTCCTCATTCAGAATTACGAACAAGTGGTTTATCATGTGCGGCGGACTGCTGTGTCGCACAAGATGAACCACTTGTTCGTAATTCCGAATGAGGAGTCTCTCCGTCGAACGCAGCGATCGCTGCATGTAGCCACAGCATGCGTCCGACGCACAAGCGGAACCATACCTTAATGCGGAGTATTCTCCGGTACACCCACCTTTCGAAGGCTTCGAGCTTCTTTGGTAGTGTGTCTGTCAGTGTCCAACCTTCGAATCCATACAGCAGTATTGGGAATATGTAGCACTTTAGCAGTCTAATCTTCAGTTTGTTGCTAATAGTACGGGAGGCCACAACCAAGATTTTTCGACAATCGCTATCCACAAAGTTCTTTGTGGCTTTGGTAATTTTATTATTTTGATTCGAAAGCCGGTATTTTCAGACATTTTGCGTGGTGCTTATGCCCTTAATTAATTTTTAAAGTTGTTATTAATTCGGACCCTAAAAACTGATAGCAAACTGTCTGATTTTCGATATGCTATTAAATAATAGTGTAAATAATATGTTTTTTTTTGGATATCAGAAAAAAATAGTGGTGCATGTACATAGGGGAATTTAAAAAAGAAATAAAAATGACAAAGGAAAAGAAACTTTTTGCTATCTGTCTGAAAACTATTTTCTATCGTTAATTGTGGTGAATTGATACTTAAACTACCATTTTCAGAAAGCTATCCCGGTGCGTTTAATTTTATGAGAATGCGTAACATGTCAAAATTTTGGGGGTGGGAAACTTATCACTGTTTGTCTGAAATCAGGTATATTTGGTAGAAAGATGATTCTGCATCACAAAAATGCTAATATCAGACACATTAACCTGTGCACGCTGCTAATCAGATAAACTTGTAGGCCATTGCCATTGCATTGACTTTAATATTTGTCACCAATAGTATATTATTTTATATGGAGGAAAAGTAATACTTTTCATGGCGCGCTCGTGTTTAACAGCCGAACGGAGTGAGGCTGGTAATAGAGAGCATGCCATGAAAAGTAAATTTTCCTCCAAATAAAATATGCTGTTTTTTCTTCAAATGTCGACAAATTAATCCAAAAACGTCTCTTTTTAATAGTAATAATAATTATTATTAAAGATAAGTGGGTTCGCAAGGCGGCTTAGACCGGTGCGATGTCGGTGAATAGGCTCAGGTTGTTGCTATAGTAATGTAACATAAAGCTGTCAGTGGACACTGTCAACAATAATTATATTTTTAAAATTGCATTTTCGATTGCATTTTAATTCCGTATTGATAAGCAGTTATCGAGTAAGTTCGATTAAATAATAACCAATTTGTTCCTAAATTAGTGATTTTTAGAAAAGCAGTCGCAAATTGAGTGATAAATACAAATTTTAGTTTAATAACTCTTGAGTTGTTGACTCTTATTTTGATGTTTGTTTGTATTGTATCTATGTTGCTATGACAACACTTTTACCTCCGCCGGCGGAAAAGTGAAAAGTAAAGCTCCGGCGGAGGAAAAACGAAACTTCACTGCCGCCTACACAGTAGAGTAATCACGGATTTACTGACGTTTGAAGAAAAAAGCATTTTTTATACGTTACAATCATTATGATGCCAAAAGACAAGGGTATCTCGCTGTCGAACTGCAAAATAAACAGGTGACTGACTGGTGTTTGCGCGCAAGCGACAAATTCTACCAGCATCACCGGCTGTGAGACAGGTCGGTCAAAAATTTTATTAAATACCTTTTTTTTGCTTTCGCACCATTGAAAGTGTCTGAAAACAGTATTTTCCTAATAAAGTCACTCAAGCAAGTATGTTAAAAGATATTTCAATCGGACAGCGATGAATTTATAAGGTCCGATGTATATACAGCTTCCGGTTATCATATTACAAAAGTGCAACACCGCAGATGTCTGATATAAAAATTTTTATTATAATAAGAACTTATATTAATTGATTTATTCAATAACCAGACGGATATCAATAAATTTTTGTCATCTTAATATTTTTTGCAAAGCAGAAATGGCGCCCCATTAAAACGCACCGTTTCCGGATACTAGTTGATAAGGCAAAAATTCATGGTTTAGTGTGTTTTATCTATTTTTTATGGTTTTAAACGGATAGCGATAATCACTGGTTTTGGTCGTGGCCTCCCGTACTATAATAGTCCGACTACAAAGTACCTTTTTCATTTCATGACAAAAGCAGAATGAATTATTTGAAATTGTTCATTATCCGAACTTGTGCATGCCCGTAGGCCTTGTCTTTAAAGCCACTAGTAAGCAAGTATCATAACAGACACAAGAATCGTATTTTCATAATATTTTATGATGTTTCCACTTTCAAATGAAAAAGCTATTTCATAATTTTGTGGAGCTCGTATGTATTTTAGAATATGCTAGTAAATGATTTACCAAGTTAACATAACGTACGAATGACCACAATTACTAGCATATGTAAAGCCATACCTCTATAAACTATATTCTTGTGAATAAATAGTCCCCCTATGTAACATAATGCCTAGGTATATCTAAGAAGCGTTCAGAACCGTGTCGCCTTTAACATAAAGTTGGTTTTTGTTCTAACTGCGGTATCGCAAAACAGGATTTATCTAAAAAATGCTTGAAACTGAACACTACTTCCTTGTTTTAGAATACTTAATTATCTGAGTTTGTTCTTTACGCTTTGTAGCTCGTAAAAACATTACATGCGTCCGTGACTGGTTCACGTAAATCATTACGGAGAAATGCGTTCTGGCAGTTTCTAAGGGCCGTAATTTGAAATGAAATTGTACAGAAGTGCCTTAGTGAACTGTATTCAGTAATTTTTGAATGCAATTTCAAAGTTAGATAATTTGAAAATGCGATAAACGGTATCAACATGCGCCAGGAGTGCAAAATATACGAATAATTGTAGAGTGGCTAATTAATATTTATACCAAACTTTTATATGCAGAAGGTATAACAGGAGATTATTTTTACAAAACTTTACCAGATTACATAATTTACAATGCAATATTTTTATTTCTCTAGTCCACGATAAACTGATCTTTGTGTGAATAAAATAAAAAAATAATTTACTAGTAATTTCTATTTTTTTTTCAGAAATAAATTATTTTCATTGAAATGTGATAGTTTGCATCCAAAATAAAACGGTTTGGCTGGTAGTGGTACTGGTAGTAAAGGCTATGTAGAGTGAGAACAAAATTAGGCATATTCGGAATCTAGAATATGATTTTTTTTTCGTATATGGCACTCGACAAGCGATGTGTGTGCCAAGACGTTCATTGACACGGATCTTGAATAGCTGTAGGTTGTAACTAGAGTGAAACATATGTCATGTGAGTGAGTTCCATGCATAGTGATGCAGTGCACCAGACAAAGGAATCCTTGTAAAGCGATCTTCTAGCTGTTTCCAGTTGTACGACGAATGGGTGCGCTCTTGTCGTCTGTCGTGACTGTCAGACAGGCGTTGCTGGGGCCGGGATAAGGCGGGCCAAATCCTGGGAAGATCTGCCGTGAAAATATCTGTAAAGCATGGATATCTCGGTCACATATCTGCCGTGTTTCAGACTATCCAGATCCCGGGACAACTCCGGGTCGCCGACGAGACGCACAGCACTCTTCTGAACGGAATCCAGCAGATTTGAGGTGTACTTAGGTGCGGCAATATAAGTAATGTGTAAGCAATATTCTAAGCACGGCTTTATTTATGCTTCGTAGAGCAAGAGCAGCTGCTGTTGCATATACAGATTTTGTTGCGAAATAGGGCAACAAGCTTCTTTCTGCGAGGCTGATTTTGCGATGTTATCAACGTGGTTATGCCAGGACATATTGCTATTAACCGGAACATCCATTAGTCCGATTGACGATGATGAAAGAATGGTCGATCCTGTCATAATGATGTCAGCCTCAAGTTTAAACTTTTTGCAGATCCTGATTAACTGTTGTAATCTGCTCCTGTCTGCGGTGATAAGTCTTAGTCACTGGTGAAGGTTTTCCTGGTCTAAATTGGGAGACAAAGGGTATGACATCTGCAAAACTGTAAGCGGGATTATTAGTTTCGATCACTAAGTCCTTAATATTGATGAGGAACAGAGTTGGTGAAAGTATTGCCTCTGAGGTACGCCTGCGTTAATGGTGAATGTGTCTAAGATATGTCCATCAACTACAACGTTCAGAAATCGGTTTTTGAGGAAACTCGTAAGTCAGCTGCAGAGAGATGTTGGCAGTTCGAAGGACGGCATGTTGTTGAGCAATTCGTCATGCCAAACTCTGGCGAATGTCTTCGATATATCCAACGCAATCGCTCGAGATTCTACGTAGTTCCCAATTGCCCTACTCTATACATGAGTGATATAGGCCAGTTTATTTTTAGTCGTTCTCTCTTTGCGGAAGCCATATTGGTTAGCACTAATTATTCTGCCGGTCCCGCGGCACTTTAGTAGTTGCTGATTGACTACACTTTCCATGACTTCGGAGATTATTGGAAGCAAGGCAACTAAGCGATAGTTTGAGGACGTGGTTTTCTTGCCTCTTCTTGGCACAGGTTGTACTCAAGCGACTTTCCAAGAAGATGGGTAAATCCCTTTTCGGTAAGGCAGAGAAACAAGCCTGAAAAAATGGATGTTAGTTCGTTGGCGCAATTCTTTAACACGATGATAGGTGTTCCGTCTGGTCCTGATGCCTTTTGCGAATATCACGGTGAAACTTAACTGTGGGGAGAGCCTTGCCGTGCGATGAATACATTTCGGCGGACATGTTTGCTTTTTCCTTAGCTGTAGTCGCTGTGACGCCGCGTTCGTCTGTCAAGGGTAGAAGAAACGTTTTTGTAGAGTTGTTAGTTACAGTCTTTGCTACCGACGCAAAATTCCTGTAGCCACTAAGGCATTTACACTTTACAAGCTCTATCCCATCTTTTGCCAAACACAGGGCCTTTTTTTGACGGTAAGTGGAATTTGGGATGTATGTTTGCATTCCTGAGGAGATTACTTGCGTAGTCTCTTCGCAACAGACTTGCGAGTCGTAAGGGCCGATGCAGACGTCGAACCAAAGAAAATCTGGGTTGAACTCTCTTAGATTGTCTCAGTCATTTAGAACAAAGGTGATCAAAGGTTAATTCAGCTAGGGATCGGCAAGACAAGAAATCTTGTCTTGGCAAGTAATTTCTTGTCTTGTCTTGAAATATTTTCAAGAAATAAAAAAAGTATTGTCTTGACCATTTCTTGAGCGTTGGTGTCTTGTCTTGACTCAAGAAATCTTGAAATTTCTTGATATCTTGACAAAAGGGGAATCCCCGTTCCCGTTTAACAGTAGCGGTAAGATTGATATGATGCGATATTTATGCTTTATGCGCAGAGTCGAGGTTCACGCGGCCAGGGCCATGATAGTATTATTTTACAGTTCGTTGCTTCATATGCGCTGTTTACGTAGCGAAATTTACGCCACAGAAGTAGACCCGCTTTGCAAAGTTCGTTTTGTTTGTAATATCTTAGGCGATAACATATCCAAAAATGATAAAAAATCCTTTGAAAATAAAAAGTCATTAAGCATTAAAAATGATCCAATTTAATTTGGCCCAAGCATTTACCAAAATTAAAATATCAATTTCAATTTTGTTTGTATATGCCTGTTTTTTTAATGGTCAATATTCCGAAACCTTTCCAATCTTTTTTGCATATTTTTACATCTTCATTTCATTCGGTGGATTTTTGCAACGACCTGAAATATTAGTTTAAAAAAATACCCCCTTTTCTGTGCCATTAAAGTAGACTCGCTTTGAATAGTACTTTTTGATCCCAATACCAGCCATAACATCTAAATATTATAAAAAAATCCTTTGGAAATAAAAAGTACACACAGCGTCAAAAGTCTTGGACCTCCAACTACTTTTCTCATAAGACAGGATACAAGCATGTCTGCCTGAAACCATTAATATCTACTTTAGTAAATAGTCAAACAAAGTGACTCAAAAAAGAAAATACTAATATAAGATGAAGCTACAAATGTATTACATAGTGAATCTACTGCCTTAACTAGTGGACTATATGCAAAGTGTTGAGAGTTTTTTGAGAGTTTTTAGATAAACATAATTTTTTTACTCTCCCCCGTATGAAACAGAAACTAAAGTTTGACCAAGGTCCTAGGGTGGATAACTTTGCCAATGAATTGCCTATAATGTAAATTTAAGTCAAAATTGAAGTGAGACTCGGTATATAAAACCGAGTGAATTCAAAATTTAGAATTTCTCTGAAAATTCTTAACACTCTGTAGCTACATAGTCCACTGGTTACAGAAGTACGTTAATTTTGTAATCATCTTGAAGTTTCTTTTTGGCATTTTATGTTTTGAATCACTTTGTTTGCTTATTTAATGAACTAGATATGCGTGTTTTCAGGCGAACATGTTTGCATTGCCTATTATGAGAAAAGTAGTTGGGACTCCAAGACTTTTGAAGTTGTGTGTATTAAGCATAAGAAAGGTTCCAATTTACCTTGGCGAATAGTGTACAGGGTGGCTCGAATTCGTGTCTATGTATGGGGAACTCGAAAACCGTAAGAGATACATTGTCGATCAAATTAAGGCAAAATTGCGCATTTAGGTGCCTAAAAATATGCCGTTTAGAAAGTTTTAAAATTCCGAGTATTTACGGAGATATCCGGAAAAAACCGAAATTTTGAAAAATCTTTTTTTTTTCTGGGCTTATTTAAAAACGGATTTCAAATCTAATTGTACTTTTGCCTTGCCACTTTTTTCGCTCTATCCAATGATGATATCCAGTTTGAAATCCGACGTTTCGTCTTCAAGGGATCATCATCAACTTTCTTTTTTTAAATACGAACTTTAATTTTTTTTTCGTTTTTGAGATGGTATTGGCGTTGTTAATATGAGTATGTGTTTTTATTTTTTTTATTTTTATTATTTTTTTATTATTTTTATTTTATATATTTTGCTTTGGCGTGATTTTATATAATTTGATTTAATATTCTCGTAAGAAATAATTTTACTATTTTTTATTTTTAATACGCTCCACTTTTCCACTTAATACAAAAAACAAAATAAAATATTTTTATAGAATATAAATATTTCAAAAGTACTTACCTTAAAAAGTTTAAAATTACGCCAGAGCAAAATATATAATTAAAATAATAATAATAATAATAAAAAAAAATAAATAAAATAAAAGATAAATAAAAACACATAATCATATAAATAAAGCCAATACCATCTGAAAAACGATAAAAAAAATTAAAGTTCGTATTTTGAAAAAAGAAAGTTAATGATGATCCCTTGAAGACGAAAAGTTGGATTTCAAACTGGATATCATCATTGGATAGAGCGACAAAAGTGGCAACACAAAAGTGCAATTAGATTTGAAATCCGTTTTTAAATAAGCCCAGGAAAAAAATAAACCGATTTTTCAAAATTTCGGTTATTTCCGGATATCTCCGGAATTACTCGGAATTTTAAAACTTTCTAAACGGCATATTGTTAGGCACCTAAATGCGCAATTTTGCCTTAATTTGACCAACACTGTATCTCTTATGGTTTTCGAGTTCCCCATACATAGACACGAATTCGAGCCACCCTGTACATGTCAACTTTGGACATCCGGCAAAGTGCATAATATATATTTTTTTATTCATCTGTTAAAACTGTTGCAGTACTTTGTTTTTTTTTCCAATAAACTAGCAAACAAATTAGTTTTTTTAATAATTCTAGGTTTTCAAGATTTTCTTGATTTCTCTCCAAGAAATCTTGATCTTGAGAAGTAATTTCTTGTCTTGTCGCGAAAAACAAGAATCATTTCTTGTTTTGATCTTGTCTTGAAATCAAGACAAGATCAAGACAAGATCAAGTTTTCAAGAAAATAATGACCCCTAAGTTCAGCAGTTTCAGGTTATTGCCGCTGACTTCTCGGGGAATGAGAGCTCATGCCATTGACTACTTCGGATGATGGTAGCAGCTGTCATCGATGAGGGAGCCAAAAAGGCCTTATTTTGTCCCAGTACTTCGCTTTCCTTACTTCTTAGGCAGTTGAAAAACGTTGCCAATCGTTTTTGACAGTTTTGAATATTGATTTCTTGCTTTGAGCCAAATTCATCCAACCCTCAATTTCATATTTTATCTTTATTGCAGGATAATTCTCTCAAAGACTCTTTTTCATTTCTAATTAATAATCTATTAATTGCTAGCCCACAGATATGTCGCGTCTAATACAGTTGATAAATTAGAGGGGTAAACACACTACATTGCAAACTTGTGTCTATTTTATTTTCATGTTTTTAGACGACTTAGATTGAAAGTACGACCTAATGTATCTTAGGTAGTACCTACCTAAAGAAACGCTGTCCTACGGGTTCCTCTTTAAGTCGTGATTTTTTGCCAATGTGTTTTCTGTTATAATTGATGGGTAAATTTTTATTTTTACATTATTTATAGTCAATTTATATTACGTAGTGTGACAAATCTTAGTAACTTAATTACTTACAGGGTTTATACAAAGATTCTTAATTTAATAACTGTCTTTAATTATATCTTTAAGTTATAAAGTCAAGGTTACGATTTAGTTTCTAGTTGATACGTACGATATATTGACATATTACATACATTAAAGTAAACAAAAATAATTCGCAAATATGGGAGAAAATAAATTATAAAAAATGCTTTATATCTGAAGACAGTGCCGAATGTATAGAGGCTACAAACTTAGTATTCGTTATATATTAAATAAATTATTTATTAAAAGAATTAATTAATTTTAAAAATAATAGTGCCCAATTTTAATTTTCTAAATAAATATTATTTTTTACGATTTAGACAACTTGCTATGCTATATAAGAAATTGAGGTCCTTTAGCTTTGTGAAAATAATACTGTCTTGAGCACTATAATGAAACAAGATGAACATGTGCCGGACTATTTTAATTATTATACTATGAATATAGTGCTTTATTCAATATAATTTACTGAAATTCCTTAAATGGTATGTGCGATTTATTATAATCCAAACACTATCCATCATGGTGAATTTTAGAAACGGAACACTCATTTCAGTTGAGACGCGTGTATTATTATGTGGATTATTATCAATAATGGTTCTACACCAGTTAGAAGCAGTGGCGGCTTGTGGTATATAAAACATGTGAGAACCAGTCTCAACTAGGAAAGTGGCGGAGCTTAGTGCAGCAGGCGAAAAATTTTTTGTGTTTGGGTTTTGACTTGGGTTTGGATTTGGTTTTGGTTTTAAATTTGGACTTGGGTTTGGGTTACGTCCAAATCAAGAGATACCTCTAACTTTAACTATTTCAAGGAAAACAAGGCTATAAATGAAAAGAAGCCCCCAAAAAATTAATAAATTTCCACGTTACCTAGGCTTAAACCTTAGGTATTATTCTTTGACGCGATGACCTTTTTAATGGAGGTCTTTGCCAATAGCCCTAATAAAACTATAAAATAAATAAAACTCTCAAATTTATAAATATATAAATATAAATATTTATGGATATAGCTATATGACAAAAAAATTTGCTTTTACCCTGTTGAATAACTTAGAAAATGAAATAAAAATAGTTATAATAACAAATAAACATTTCTCTCTCTGTTTACAATATATAAACAAATACTTAGGTCCTTGAAACCATCATTTGAGTAACATATTTTTTGCTTTACCTAATAAAATGCACGGCCAGCAATACAAACTCTGTTTACATAAACTTCTGTAAAGTCATGTATAATTATCGTACCAGGAAGTCTGAAACGCTCGCGAAATATCCCGACGACCCACCCCTTTTTTCGCTGACGTTATTTTTGACGTTTATCGACTGTCAAAAATTTGCCGCTTTTCCACATCAGATCGGCGCGAGAAAGAGGTTTCAAGCAAAGAGCCATATAGCTTTTTATGTGTTCTTTAGAAGCCTCGTGCATTTTAGTTTTACTATAACAAATTTTTAAGTCTTTGAGACCATCATTTGAGCAACATGAATTTTTTGCTATACCCAATAAAATGCACGGCCAGCAATACAAACTCCGTTTATATAAACTTCTGCAAAGTTATTTATAATTATCGTATCAGGAAGTTTGAAACGCTCGCGAAGTATCCCGACAACCAGCCCCTTTTCCGCTAAAAATTAACGTTATTTTTGGCGTTGGTTGACTATCCAAAATTTGCCGCTTTTCCACTTCTGATCGTTGCGAGAAAGAGGTTTCAAGCACAGATAAAGCAATATCGTGAGAGTGATTCATTTCAACCCGAGCTTTAACCCATATTACAATTTTTAAATTAAAATACTTAGAGGTAGGCACCGGAAAACAAAACCGCAAAACCCACTACCGAGAACAAAAAATAATTTTAATAAACATAACCTTGGTATAAGATATTGTCTTGGATATGGCAATGCATTATTAATATAAAACACAAATCAGCTTACCTCCTTATTAACAATAATACAACCATACAAAACAACAGTATTAATTATTAGATTTTAAACCGGGAAATCCGTTTCGAAAATCTAAAATCAGAAACAAAAACAAATCAATTCAACGTCAATTCAATCGTAACGGTCGTGATCTAATTTTATATAGGATTAAGCATCTGACGACCTGACACCTGATACGAAACTTGACCCCTCAAGAAGAAAAGAGATGAGATGAGAAAGTTGACAATAAAATGTTGCCAAGTTTCAAATAGCTACCTACCCCTAATATTATGAAACAAACGAATGTAGTACTTACCTATTCTTTATTTTCGCATGTTGGGTCTTACATTTTATAATACACAATAAAACAATGGAATCATTTATTTATCAATAATATCTGGCTTGTTTTTAATGTTTTTTAAAAAGAAAAGATTTAAATAAATAGTCCTTGTTCAAAAACAAAGGCAACATGCAAACTGCTGCTAAAAATAATACTCATACAAGCACGAATTTGTGTGCCTCATATGATACTTAAATTCGCTGACTTAAAGCCTCGTCTTGTGCAACCGAACGTTTGAGGAGCGTAGTACTATACATTTAGAAAAGAAACGTTCAGTTTACCCATGGCTTTGCGGGGCAACGAATTGTCTGCAAGTGTTCTGGTGGTTCAAGGGTTAGACGCTGGGCCTGTGATACGGTGGACCGGGGTTCGATTCCCGTCGGTTTTTTTTTATTTTTTTAAGGTTATGTTTGTAAAAAGTTTTTCTTCATTTTTAGTGTGCCTTGGTTTAGTTTTTGGTTAGTTTGGTTGGTTGCTCCTCCGTAGCGAGCGAAGCCAGCGGAGGGTCAGAGTCAACGCTTCATTGGCCCCATTGGGTGCCATGCTGCGGCTAGCTCCAATTAGTAATATATCGGCAATGCATGACGCGTATGAAGCAAATATTTCTGGGCTGACTACAGCTATGTTATGCGATCGGGCAACGATTTGAGCGTTTTAAAAGATAATATTTTGAACTTTGATTGTATTTTTATACTTGTATGATTTGAAATTAGTCAAAAAATGATTTATATTTATAATATTTATATAAAGATTACTTGAAAAATTTATACGACGAGCCGCCACTGGTTGAAAGTAGTATTAAGTTAAGCGATTGAAGTTTTAAATTTTTTGAGTCAAATAATTGACATTACCTTGTGGACAGGTCGATATGCACATCCCATCTGCAGTTACTTCTTCTTACCGTCTTTGGTATGTTGTACTGCCACTTCTGTATACAATTTGATTGATTTGAATCCAGGTCTTATCCAAGATAACTAATCGAAACTAAGAAAGATATTAAATGTATTTACACTCTTGGAAAATCAATATTGCCTATATAATACATAATTTTTTTAGGACCATTTACATTAAATTTAACCCGTATAAATATTCATTAATTATAAAACGTTTTTTTTGTAGGTGAAGTTTAGTTCCTAACGCCTATTTTGCGATTAAAATAGTCCATAAGTCTTGCAGTCCTTGCAGACTTTCCTCTAGAATCAGCTGTTCATACACCACTGGCGCCCAATATTGCTATATAGCTGAAAGAAAAAATAGTAGACCAAATCGTATGTAGTAAAGCCATAATACTATATTAATTTTACGTTAAGGTTGACCACCCTCTAACTGAATAGAATTAATAATTATAATTTTAGTTAGTAATTTTTATGATTTTCAAGTACTTACTTATCAAGAGATTCTTATGTCGATAAAATCACCTTAGTTGAACGCGATAATTACTTTCGGAATAATTAGAGTTCATATTTATTCTGCTGAGCTAATGGGAACGTAGGAATAAGTATTCAAGAAATAATGATGTTGAAATAATTCGAGCAAAAAAGTTAGCATCGTGCATGCTAATATGTGCATGATAGGACTCAGAGCGATTGAAGCGATTTATGGCTTGTTTACCTTTGCTTCATTTATGATGAGTAACACTATATTTCATAATATTATTATTGTACATTGAAACGTGAATATCACATTAGACCGCTCATGATTAATGTATAGATAGTCAACATGCAAATTAAATAAATAATTATTTCGTATTTATTGGAATTGCGCAAGGACATATCAGAGGATTCGAAGCTATGTGAGGCATTACCTACTGTAATTTTGGTTTATATTTTTATAAGGGCATCTTAACAGAAACAAAAGCACTACAGTTGTAGCGTGATATACCTAATATCAGCATTATCATAATCACTTAAATAGCAAAATGCATTTCATGGACAATAGAACAGGCAGAAGTGAGCGAGTACACGACAAAGTTCATTCATCACTTTCACATCTACATGAATGCAAATAGAAAAACTATGGATAAGACTTCAAAGGCTATAAGATTTCAAAACCATTGAAGCCAAATCTCTCAATCGCTGAATGAGCATCAATCAGATACATAATTCATAATTGAGTGTCAAGCACAGATTACACGATAAATGTATAATTTAAATCAGGGAAAAAATATTATAGACTATAAAATGAAGAGAATTGAGCTAATAATGACGATCTTGGCCAGAAATGTTAAAGTGAAAATAGTCTGATTTTCTAATTGCTTTATTCAAAGATATTCCTTTAGCAGACCGCAAAAAATATGATTCTTCCGTGCTCCAGTAACTAACATATATTTCTAAAAATCCGGATTACTGAAAACAAAAAAAAAACTTGAAGATGTATCGTGTTTGATTGTCCAGCGGTTTGGTCACCTCCGCTAATTTAGCCCGGTAAGCATTTTATTTATGAGGTCACATAAAACGCCAAATTTGCATGGTGCCTATTAAAGATGAAAATCGTTTACGGTAGTGTACTATTTAAGGATGTGAAGCTATGCGAAACACATCAGCCATACTATGACGTGAACGTTTTAATTGCAGGGGAAGGCCATCCATATTTAGATATGGTCTAGATGTTTAGATATGAATAGTGTTCACATGCAATATCTTCTGTGATTCAAGCCGCTCCTAATTCTTGTACTGTTATAATAAGGATGTAACCTTGAAATTTTGAATTTAGAGTTATTGAAATGCCCATGTTAAAATTGATTATTGCCTACCGTTCCAGTAATATTTCTATATTTTATACTGACTCTTCAAAGAATTTGAATTTTTATTTGACTGTTGATGTCGCCGGATATGCTCGCTATATTAAAACGTGAACGCAAATATAACTCCCGTGGATTCTAGACACAATTAATTCCTGAACTGATAAAATATTGCAGTATACTTTTTATCTACATTTCATATTGTTCTGACTCTTCAAAGAGTTTTCGATTTAAAGATATAGAATTGCGAATGCTCAAGTTGTTTATTAATACCGCATAACGTTCTAATAAATGTATACGGAATGTATTGATCGGCACATAAAACGAGTTCTGCTATTATTTGACTGTTGATGTCGACGGATTTGCTTGCTATATTTTAACGTGAAGGAAGATATGCTCTATAAGCACTATATATAAATGGTGATCAATGTATCAACTTCTGTGATTCTAGCCACACTTAATACTTGAACTGTTATAATATGGATGTATACTTTGATTCAATCATATTTTATATTGTTCTGATTCTTCAAAGAATATTGAATTTAGTGATATTAAAATGTGAATGTAGAATTTGCTCGCTATGTTTGGACGTCACCGCAAATATGAATGGTGGTCATAATATATTAACCCCTGTGTTTTTAGCCACACTTAATCCTTTAAACATTATAATATGGATTTATACCTTGATTTACTTATATTTCACACTGTTCTGACTCTTCAAAGAATTTGAATTTAAAGATATTGAAATGCGAATGTTCAAGTTGATTATTAATATTGCGGAACGTTCAGATAGTTATATATGGAATGTATTTGTCGGTACATAAAACGGGCTTCGCTATTATTTGACTGTTGATGTCACCGGATTTGCTCACTATATTTGGACGTGATCGCAAATATAAATGGTGGTTTTATATAACAACTCCTGTGCTTCTACCCACACTGAATCCTTGAGTAATTATAATATGGATTTATACTTTGATTTCCTTATATATTTTAACACTTATGTTATGTTAATGTTAAAGTATTTAACACTGACTATGTTAATGTTCATGTATTTAACACTTACTTTTCAAGGAATTTGAATTCGCAGATATTGAAATGCGAATGTTCAAATTTATTATTAATATTGCGTAACGTTCTAATAATTATATATGGAATGTGTTGGTTGCGAGATAAAACGGGTTTCGCTCTTATTTGACTGTTGATGTCTCCGAATTTGCTCGCTATATTGGGACGTGATCGCAAATATAAATGGTGGTTTTATATAACAACTCCTGTACCTCTACGCACACTGAATTCTTGAGTTATTATAATATAGATTTATACTTTGGTTTGCTTATATTTCACACTGTTCGAACCCTTCAAAGAATTTGACTTTGAAGATATTTAAATGCGAATGTTCAAGTTCATTATTAAAATTGCGTAACGTTCTCATAATTATATATGGATTGTATTGGTCAGCAAATAAAACGGTTTTCGCTATTATTTGAGTGTTGATGTCGCCGGATTTGCTCGCTATATTTGAACTTGACCGCAAATATAAATGGAGGTCATATATATTAAGTCCTGTGTTTTTAGCTACACTTATTTCTTGAGCTGTTATAATATGGATTTGAACTTTGATTTGCTTATATTTCACACTGTTCTCACTCTTCAAAGAATTTGAATTTGAAGATATTAAAATGCGAATGTTCAAGATTATTATTAATATTGCGTAACGTTCTAATAATTATATATGGAATGTGTTGGTAGACACATAAAACGGGTTTTTAATGATTATATGTTATTATGGAATGTATTGGTCGGCACATAAAACGGGTTTCGCTCTTATTTGACTGTTGATGTCGCCGGATTTGCTCGCTTTATGTGGACCTGACCGTTAATATAAATCGTGGTCATATATATCAACTCCTTTGTTTCTAGCCACACTTAATTCTTTAGTTGTTAAAATATGGATTTGTGCTTTGATTTGCTCATATTTCACACCGTTCTGACTCTTGAATTTTAAGATTTTGAAATGTGAATGTTCAAGTTGAATATTAATATTGCGTGACGTTCTAATAATTATATATGGAATATGTTGGTCGGCACATAAAACTGCTTTCGCTATTATTTGACTGTTGATGTCTCCGGATTTGCTCACTATATTTGAACCTGATCGCAAATATAAATGGTGGTTTTATATAATAACTCCTGTGCGTCTACGCACACTGAATTATTGAGCTATTATAATATGGATCTATACTTTGATATGCTTATATTTAACACTGTTCTGACTCTTCAAAGAATTTGAATTTGAAGATATTGAAATGCGAATTATCAAGTTCATTATTAATATTGCGTAACGTTCTAATAATTATATATGGAATGTACTGTTCGAACATAAAACTGATTTCGCTATTATTTGACTATTGATATCTCCGGATTTGCTCACTATATTTGAACGTGATCGTAAATGTAAATGGTCGTTTTATATAACAACTCCTGTGCCTCTAGCCACACTGAATTATTGAGTTATTATAATATGGGTTTATACTTCGATTTGCTTATATTTTACACTGTTCAGACTCTTCGAAGAATTTGAATTTGAAGATATTGAAATGCGAATGTTCAAGTTCATTATTAATATTGTGTAAAGTTCTAATAATTATATATTATTATGGAATGTATTGGTCGGCACATAAAACGGGTTTTCGCTAGTATTTGACTGTTGATGTCGCCGGATTTGCTCGCTTTATTTGGACGTTACCGTAAATAAAAATGGTGGTCAAATATATCAACTGCTTTGTTTCTAGCCACACTTAATTCTTTAGCTGTTAAAATATGGATTTGTGCTTTGATTTACTTATATTTCACACTATTATGGCTCTTCAAAGAACTTGAATTTTAAGATTTTGAAATGTGAATGTTCAAGTTGATTATTAATATTGCGTAACTTTCGAATAAATTATATATGGAATGTATTGGTCGGCACATAAAACTAGTTTCGCTATTATTTGACTTTTGATGTCTCCGGATTTGCTCACTATATCTGAACGTGATCGCAAATATAAATGGTGGTTTTATATAACAGCTCCTGTGCTTTTACCCACACTGAATTCTTGAGCTGTTATAATATGGATTTGTACTTTGATTTGCTTATATTTTAAACTGATCGGATTCTTCAGAGAATTTGAATTCGAAGATACTGAAATGCAATGTTCAAGTTGATTATTAATATTATGTAACGTTCTAATAATTATATATGGAATGTATGAGCCAGCACATAAAACGGGTTTCGTTTTTTATTTGACTGTTGATGTTGCCGGATTTGCTCGTTATATTTGGACGTAACCGTAAATATGAATGGTGGTCATATATATCTAAATCCGGCTGGTTTTTCGAATGACAATTATTCGAACGACAGTTCTTTGACGACATTTCTTCGACTGGATAGTTCTTCGAAAAGACAATTCTTCGAATCGACAATTGTTCGAACGTGTAATTCTTCGAATGGACCATTTTTCGAATCTTTAATTTAGTTTGGGTTAGTCCCCTTTACCGTTTTAGCAAAATTTCTGCAACAAGTCGGTGGTATAAAAGGTAGCGTCCTTGCCTGTCATTCCGGTGCTGCGGGTTCGATTCCCGTCGGTCGTGACAGATATTTTTTTATTGTTTTTTATTAATTTAACTTTTTTTTTCCTAATTTTTGGTTAGTTTGGGTTAGCCTTAGTTTAGTTTTGCTTAACACTTGGTTAGTTCTTGTTGAGTGAGCCCCCATGGCAAGCGAAGCGAGCGGAGGGCCGTGCAGAGCCCTAATAATATCTATTAACATTTATATTATAGTCGCCTATATGCCTGTCATAACAAGATGCGATCCTGTACGTTAGATATGAATATGTCACAAGAGAAATTACCTACGATAAAGATCGTACATTTTGATCCATCGAGCCGCATTATTACAGTGTTTTCGGCGAGTCGGAAAATGGGGAACCACGGCCGGCGGAGAAGCTATTGCACAGTAAGTTTCCATTCCTTCTACCTTTGTACCGGAGTGTATCGCGCGCACTCTTTTTCCTTTCAAATATTTGTCTTTTTGAAAAACTATCCGTTCGAATAATTATCCATTCGAATAATTGTCCATTCGAAAAACTGTCCTTCGAAGAACTGCCTTTCGGAAAATTGTCATTCGAAAAACAGTCCTAGATTCATAGATATCAACTCCTGTGTTTCTAGCCATACTTAATTCGTGAGCTATTATAATATGGATTTATACTTTGATTTGCTTATATTTCATACTATTCTGATTCTTCAGAGAATATGAATTCGGAGATACTGAAATGCAATGTTCAAGTTGATTATTAATATTGTGTAACGTTCTAATAATTACGGATTGTATGGGTCAGCACATAAAATGGATTTCACTATTATTTGATTGTTGATGTCGCCAGATTTGCTCGTAATATTACGTGACGTGATCGTAAATATAAATGGCGGTCATATCTCTTATGATACTTAATTCTTGAACTATGATAAAAGCTATTAAAATATGGATTTATATTTTGATTTGTTTACATTCCTTACTATTCACACTTCTCAAAGGAACTGGATTTGAAGATCTTGAAACGCGAATGTTCAAGTTGGTTATTAATATTGCATAACGTTCTAATACTTATATATGGAATAGATTGGTCAGCACATAAAACGGGTTTCGCTATTATTTCACTGTTGATGTCTCTGGAGTTACTCGCTATGTTTCGACGTGACCGTAGATATTAATGGTGGCTTTATATAACAACTCCTGAATTCTTGAGCTATTATAATATGGATTTATACTTCGATTTGCCCATATTTCTTATTGTTCTGACTTATCAAAGAATTTGGATTTGAAGATATTGAAATGCGAATGTTCAAGTTTATTATTAATATTTCATAACGTTCTAATAATTATACTGATATGGAATGTAGTAATCGGCACATAAAACGAGTTTCGCTATTATTTGACTGTTGATGTCGCCGGTTTTGTGATGGCGTTCTGCTGAATACCAACGTTTTACCTTTTTCAGGGGCTCTATATTGTCGTGATTTATTACCATAGTGAAAATGTTATTATGTTTCCAGCGTACAAATGATAAATTATTTTTCTCCTCATACGCTTGTTGAAAAATTACACGGTTCATTTTTTGCATTTTCTTTACTGGAAAATATATTATCGAAATACATGATGTAGCTCGAGGTTTGTTCGACGCACAGAACAAAATGTCAAACAACTTTTGAACCCAATGGTAAGTTGATACCCATCTAGCCATTTTTTTGTTTAATTTGACAGCAAGTACCATACTTGTAGTAGTACCCAGTAAAGCTACTAGGCATCAAGTTCTTGAATCCAAGAAATATCTCCCTTAACATGTATGGATTCCCGTGGCAGTCTCTAGTAGCCAGAAAGCACTCTTCCTGAATCCACTTCCTAAAAAATATCGTTATTTATTTCTAAGGCGTCAACGATTGATTGCTCAGAGATCAGTCGGAGAACCATGCCATCAATCAATCTTTCAAAGCTATGAACCGTACTATCATCGTATTCTTTATTTTTTCTGCATGGCCCATAATACAATCCATGCTTATATATTTAAGATTGTTTGTCCACTTGGCTCCTTCTTTTTGCTACTTGTTTTTAAAGTTCTAGCTATTTTTGGAATTAACACTGATAACGGTATATGATCATCAGGGTTGTCTCAACAGCTGCCCTATTTAGGGCACTTTGAGCAGCTACTTATGATACTCCTCCAGAAATATTGCTAGGAATGTTGAAATATCATTACCGTCGTATCCTTCATCTGTTTGCAGATTAATATTTATTTATGGCTTGTCGTTTGAAGAAGAAGCCTCTTTCATTGCTTTTACGTACGTTTTGAAACGTTTTCCGTAAAAATATTGAGGAGCGCTTGTCGCAAATTCAGAATCCATATCGAAGAAACACCTAAAGAAAATTCCGAATCTACTTATACATATTTTCCCACTGACTGTACGCAATTGAGTACACTAATGTTTTTCTAACTTTTTATGAGCAAAATGGCAAAATGATGTGTTTTAATATTATAAACATCATTAACTTCAAATGATTCATTCAGTTCACTACAATTAAGTGCTGGAAACACGGTATTTGACAGGACTTGTTTAACTAACATATTATAATATTATTTCTGACAAATATGTTGTCCCTGTATTGTAAAGCCGTCCCAAAACGTTACTTTGCGAAGAAAATCAACAGCTGTCGCTGGAAGGCAAATATTTGTGGTGCACTCAAATGAGTATATTGAGAGGTAATGGGTTGAATGTTGTTATTTATCTAAAATCAACTGGTTTTAAGAAATCTATGAAACAGTATTCCTCTTGCTCTAGATCTATATCATATCAAAATATATAATCGTGTTGTCCCAAGTCTAATTTGAGTTAACTGGTTAAAACAGTTTAAAACATATCATGATTGTGTCCTGACCTAACTAAATAAATTTAATGATAGGAGGTCACACCGCAGTAATCGTGTCAGTCGTATCAGATTTATTGATTTATCTGTCTTTTATTAAATCTAATTGCGTTCACTAATTTGCTCGACCGCATCGGATTCTCGGAATGCCGATCAGTATTATATATCCGCCATAATAATAGTACACGCCACCAGAAAATAATAGTATGAGAGTTAATTTAATAATACCTTTTTTGCTGCCATTAAAATCGTCTCTGTGATGTTATCATCAGTGTTGATGCCAAGAATTATGTTCTTGTTCTGTTTATGTAAGTAATACAAAATAGCCGAGCAAGAGCGATAATAGCAAAAGCCCCAAATTAGGCAATATGGTAAATAATAGTATTTGAGAAGTATTATTATTTGTTTGGATAGTCCATAGGATGCAAGTCCTAAATAATAGATCGTATACTGCAATAATAGTACAGTTGGCCGCACTGATACCGATAGAGATCTACCCCACAAAATAAAAAATATGCCTGCCGTGCCAGTGTTCTCATTGGCAACATCCTTCAAGTGAACTTTTTCCTGGGCCCTTATTCATGAAAGCGAGAGAAAGTAAACGTGGTTCTACTGAAAGTTCAAAAATAATATTTTTGAACGTCCTTCTATCGGAAGCCGATATAAAGAATGCGCCCTGTTGCTTCTATTGGGCACTTGTAGAGGAAGAGCTGGGAAAAGCTGCCTTTGTGTCTTCAGGAATTTAAACATAAGTTAACGTTATTTTTGTTCGTGTACGTGCATACGTTAAAAGTCTTGAGTTGTATGCTTAATCTATAGGCTATTATCCAGAAGCAGAAGCATTGCAATGACTAATCAGCTGCAACTTTTACTCATATTATGGAAAATCATTTTTTTACGTACAAAGGCTCTATTTATTACCTAACAAAAAATGTGTTAAATTATTTCATCTTATTAAACTCCACTGGCAGATTTCAATTTATACAGTCACACCGCATATCTAAAGGCTTCAGCGGTGACCGCGCAAACAAAGATGAGATATACATTTACTTCAACTTTGTTAATATAGATAATTCAATGAACCGCAATCAAACAATAAAAATTCATATCTGTAATAGTTACAATTACTGTCGGACACTCGAAGTGACCTAAAGGAAATTCAGATAAAATTTTAAAGTGAATGAGTTTTGAAAAAAAAAATAAGAGTATACTTGTAGCTTTGTTTTAACGGCACATGCCTTGCCTCCACTATGCTTATGTGTAACAATCTAGAGCTTAATTTTAGGTTAAGTTGCAGGGTTAAAACATGAAGTAATATTTCTTTGGAAAGTTTGAGATTACTTTTGTACTGTAACTATCAATTTAGGAATATTGTAAGATACTTGTATCGTAGCTTCATTCTTCAGTGCAATCTCGTTTTTGGGTCATTATTCTATCTAAACTCGTTCTAAATTGTAGCGATTTCTCAAAAAAAAATGCCATTACGGCCATTTACGGTAATGTTTTTACAGGACAAAGTTTTCCCGTATATTTAGGTACCTACCTATAGTCTTTATTTACACAGTAAAAAAAACTTTAAATGCAAATGATAGAGATATTTTTTTAAACCGCCAGGATCCTTTATCAGATAAAACAAATAAGCAACGTAATACTGACAAAAGCTTCCAAATATTGTTTTTTATATATTTATGAAAGATATTTTTGCACTGATTTCAAAAATATATATTAATATACCTACTTGCCTGCTTTATAAATAAATCGCGGTATATCGGTTTCGATGAATAGAAACTTGCAGGGATATTTTAGGATACTTAGCAAATATTTCAAAAATGACTACAGAAAATGCAGGCTTATTATATCATATTTGATATCAGAACAAAAAAATCATTTTAGGAAAATCTTTTGTACCTGAACTTTTTTCTAGATGCCAAAACAAAGCTTTAGGTAACCGACCAGAACAGGGAAGCTCTAAGTGGTTTTTCCGAATCACGTTCCGCTTCCGCGCTGGTGGTTCCGGGTTTCACAGTAGGAAGATATAGACATGATGGTAATCCCAGGATCAAAACATTCCGGAGGTAAACTCCTCGGTCAATCTTCAGACGCCGGGTGGTCATTCATGCAACGTTTCACAGGCAGCGAGGATACCGAATAAATTTAGAATAGATTTCTGCAACATAAGAAGCTTAAATACAAACATCAATTCGGTACACCAGCATCTACAAACAAATAGGGCACACATATTACATTAGCTGCGGGCTTACTCAACTTATAGACGCGTTAGATATTTCGAGGGCATTTGACAGAGTTTGGCATGAATTGCTCAACAAACTACCGTCCTTCGGACTGCCAGCGTCTCTACGCAGCTGGTTTGCCAGTTTCCTTAAGAACCGATCTCTGCACGTTGCGGTTGATAGACACATCTCTGACACAATACTTTCACCAACTGTGTTCCTCATCTATATTAATGACCTGCTGACCGAAACCTATAATCCTGTTTACAGTTTTGCAGATGACAGTACCCTTGTCTCCCAATTTAGATAAAAAAAACCTTTACCAGCGATAGAGACTGATCACCGCAGACAGAAGCAGATTACAACAATTAATCAAGATCTGGAGAAAGTTCGAACCCGAGGCGACAGGAATTTGGTGCAGTTCAATACAGCAAATACCCAAGCAGTCACGTTTACCAAGAATGCCAATAGGACGGGCCTTGATATCATTATGGCAGGAGCGACCATTTTTTCATCCTCGTCAATCGGATTACTGGGTGTCTCGGTCAACAGCAATATGTCCTGGCATAATCACATTGCTATCATAACAAAATCAGCCTCGCAGAAGCTTGGTGCGCTATTTCGCAACAAAAAATTCTATACACCGCAGATACCCAGCAGCAACTTCTCTTGCACTACAAAGCGTAAATAAGACCGTGCTTAGAATATTGCTCACACATCTGGGGTGCTGCACACAAGCACACTTTAAAGCTGCTGGATTCAATTCAGAGTAGCTACCAGCAAAGCCTGTCAGACATTCGAGAAAGACGGCAAGAACGTAGGCGCTGGGAACTACTAGACCGTCGATTTACAAGGACTCCCTTGTTTGGCGCTTTGCGTCACTGTGAAACTCACTCCCAGGACATCTGTTTCCCTCTAATTTCAATCTACAACTCTTCAAGAACCGTGTCAATCAACGCACACATACCGCCCGCCAAGTGCCACAGGATCTCCCTTTAGTAAGTGTGTGTCACTACCATAAAAAAATCATGCCCTGTTCATAAAGAACAAATGATAATCAAGTTCTCGGACATTTTGGAGAGGCACTGAGAGAAAATGGTTTGAGATAGAAGAAAACGATTTGCATTTTCCTATCTAACTTTGGAGGAGTTATTGCATGAAAATAACAATGAGCTACCATTTTGATACTATTCTAAGAAGAACTAAAGTGTATTCAGAAATATTAGTTACCGACAAAAAATGTTAGACGGGATGATTACTCTTGTCCGCACAGGCCCGCATTACTTTGCAAATTCAGGTAAAATTTCAGATCATTTGAAATGTACCTAAGTAGCCAGTTTAAATTGTATCTTCAGTCATAGTGCGGTTATTTCGAATTTCATTTGTTACCGTATATTTAGGAAAGTGGCGCCCTTGGACCTCTAGTGAGATTGGTGAAAGTGAAACAAATCGAAAAGTGCATCTATCGTCTTTCCAACCTAAATGGAGCGCGCTAATTTGTGTCTTAAAGAAATTGTAGAGAAAACAGCTTTACTTCCAAGAAAACTTTTTTCTATGCTGTGGAAAACTACGGAAAAGCCCATTTTAGAACACAAAAGAAGAAGTGATGCTGGAGTTGTCAGAAAGTTAGACCGTGGTGGTGACGAGGACATTATACGATGAAAAATTTAAAAAATGTAAGAAACCCAATATATTCCAACTTTAGTTGAAATAGATGAATTGAGTGCTCAAGAACGATTTTGTAAATGTACATGCAAGAAATGGGATTTAAATCCAAAATTAATAAAAGGAATGGGAGCAAATATTTAAGAGAAATCAGTTACTACAAAACACAAAATAGATCAAAATAATTTATTTAGATGAAACGTGGTTTAATACCCATGACAGTAGTGATAGTGAAACAGATTTAGTTTGCTAATATAGAACTTACTGTTAACTAAGTAGTAAGTAACTAAGACTATGGTGTGATAGTAGCTACTTACAATATTCTAGTAAGCTCGGTCAATTCAACTCTAGCCTGTTAACTTATTTCCTGCGAATAAAATAAAATTAAAATTATAATTAAAAATAAATATTACTCCTAACCTGAACGGATTTCTGTTTGTTAGTATAAACCTTACAGATGTGGTTGAAGGCTTTTATTGTACTTTTATTATTATAAATTATTGGGTTGTTTTTTTTTTGTCTTTTTGGGGTTTTTGTCGGTTTCTATCTTTTCTGAATATACTTTACTCAATGCAACTCTCAGAGCTATGAGATTAGCAGAATCAGCAGATTGCATATTTAAATGCTCGAAATAAAATTGAAATACTTTTGAATAGTTTTTGCAAATAATAATAATTGTGTTAAATTATTTTTGTTTTTAACTGAAGTTCAGTAATAGACATTTAATAATAATTACAATAACAATAATTATATTTATATTAAATATTGAATTTAATGTTATTTAAATACCTCTGGTTTTAATTCATTTTCAATAACTGAGATGACTGCAAAACATTTTTTTGGCAATTTTTAAATTAAAATTTATAACAAATAATAAAATAACACATAAAATAAGCTTGGATCATAATATCTTCAAAATGATAAGCTGAAAAAATTTCCGCACGCCACTGAATTCCACGAAAAATTCCATAATTCCGCTTTTGCTTTTTCTTTAAGTTATTAACAGCTGAGATACAAGATTTGTCAGAAAAACGCAAAACATAAATGTAGTTAGCTCAAAACGAGAAGTGCTATAAAATATCTGTATGGAACAACTTTCCATATTTGCTAGTAATGGAGATACTCTGCAGAGTGCAACGTGCAACAGATATAAAATGCAGAAAACGGTATTTTTGGAACCTACAAATATTACACAAATAGCGAGATCAACAATCAAATATCATCGAAACCCCCCCTACATGGCCACATCCAACAAGCTGAACGGGGCCACATTTGTGGCTTTCCTCATATTTTAAAAAACGTGAAATAGCCATCTTGTTTATTTTCCAGGTAGAATCCAATAGAATACTTAAGAAAATTTTATATCTGAAACAAAATGATACGACATAAAATTAAAATTTTCTTAATGAGACTGATGGAATTAAAAAAAGCAACAGTGCACAAAAATAAAAATTTAAACACCATCGATGAATTGCAAGCTGAAATTGTACGCTACTGGCAATATTTTGATCAAAATAGAGTCAATGGTGTAATTAGTCAATGGAAAAACGATTATAAAAATGCACTGAATTAAACGCCAAATCTATTGACACTTTCTTGGTAAATTATTGGCTACTAGTAAGATAATTTTCTGATGTTAATACATTTTTCATATATTTTTGACAAATTTAATGTTAAATATATTTTGTTAACCAAATTTTATTTTATTTTTACATTATAAATTGGTTTTCATAGCCAGCCAATAAAATAAATTGAGGTATTCAACTAGAAATTGCGTAGAACATTTGATCACAAAATTGGCAATAAAATTAAACTTATGAAAAATTTGAAAATCTCAAGACTTTGCCCGTAGAGAAAATATAAAGCTTTAGAGCCGGAGTACTAAATATATACCAACGAAAAAAATAATTTTTGCAAAGTGTTTTGAAAAACAGCGATTTCTTTTAAATCATTTGCGCTAAATTTAACCAATCTTTTAAGAGTTTTTATATCTATGAATAATACCTCCAAATTTTAAAAAATAATAATAGTAAATGAAATAGAGAAATGTGGTCACTTCATTTTGGTCCGCCGTGTATATAGAGGGACTGGCATGCTACAAATATTTCACGAAAGCTAGTTCTAAAAAATAAGCCCTGATAGAGGCGTATTACAAACAAGGGCATAATTGACAAGACTTTGAAAAATATGTATCTTCTCGCAGATAAATTTTGGCCAAATTTTTTTAGCTTCATCAACCTCATAGATTATACATCTATATACAAGAAGCTGTCTTGTACGGAATAAAATAAAAGTTAACATATTTTCAGCTGCACAATATTTTAAAACGAAAACATTTAGTTAATATCAACTTTGTGTCTTCGTTGTGCTTTAGGAATTACTTTGTATAAAATTATTGAAAAGCTTTTTAATTTTTTTTTGTTGCAAGTAGTTTATCATATTAAAGGATAATAAGAGACAAGCATTTCTTAAAAATAGTCATCAAGCTCTGGTTCGTATCTGTACAGAGTGTCATATTTAGAGAACACAAAAAAAAGCTTTCTTAAACAAAAGGATGATGTTTTATGTGATGTAATCTTTAATAGGAATAATATTCATGGCGATTTATTATTGCTTTCCATAAAGTGGCCACAGATAAGTAAAGTTCGATGGTCTCGTCGGCGATTGAGTCACGGGCCACTCGCATAATACTGTGACACACTAATCACTATGCCACGATGACTGATTCCGGTAAAGATACCTTAATCCTCAATCGATTAGTATTTTACAAAAACGTATAAGCTTATAAGATTATAGGAAGTAATCGCCGTTAGACTAATTGGTAAAAATGTTTTTTACCTATTTTAAAAATACCGTTATTTAGTTGCACAATCACGATTTTTTTATTATTATTAAATCCGGCTTATTGGTAAATCATCCGAGATGCGACGGTTTTCTCTTATTTGCATAATTTAGAACACATTAACCCAGTAAAATTGCAGGATTATTATGTCATAATTATAGTTTAAAGTTTTTTTATTTTAAACACATATTGTGTCATAACAAGGCAAACGAAGCTTCTTCACATTGCATGTTTAACTGCTGTTCCTTTGAAACGCATACAAAAAATTTTTAGTATAGTTTTGAACGCACCATCTCCAAAACATAAAAGTGTACAGTGTGGTTTTCAAAATATTAGGGCACATTTTATGGCCTATCGGGTATTTTTAATATAGTTTTTCGTTTGTTAAAAATTAATTTGAGGATTTTCTGATTTTTCAGTTTTGTCTCAAATATGACTTTTTCAAGATAAAAGGTGACTTTTTTAATTCAATTGGCTGGAACTTTCAAGTAAGCATTGGTTACAGCAAGTTGACTAATATTCCCTTCGCAGACAAAACTTTACGCTCTTAAGCAAAACATTCAAATCCACAATATACAGGGTGCTTAAAAGATTGCAAAATTTTAGTAAAGAATAGTGATTTACTGAAATTTGTTTTGCTTTATTAACATTTTGTAATTACCCTGCATATTGTGAATGGGATATTACCTAAAAAAAAAAAATAAAAAATGCTTACTTAGTAGTTCCAGCCTAATAAGTAAAGAAATCATCTTTTGTTTTTAAATGGTCATATTTCGGACAAAACTGAAAATATCAAAATATATAATTTTGCAACACAAATGAAATTTTATAAATGTTTACTATGCTATACAAATTATCCAAAATAGAAAAAACACTTGGAATAAGCTATCAATAGGCTCTGAAATGTGCCTTAATATTTTGAAAAACCGCATTAAAAATCCTTTTTAAGTTTTGCAGATACGTACAGGGTGTCCGGTTATAAATGTAACCCCCCTTTAACTTTTTTATTTGCCCTCGTATACAAAATGTTAAATACAAAAGTTGTAAGAATTTTCATACAGTTTTTTGGTGTGTTACTAGAAAAACAATTGAACATCGAAATTCTACTGTACAGATTAAATTAATGTTTTTTTAATGGGACACCCTGTATATTCTTTTGTATATCGATGGAGCTCTTTAAGGCGAGTTCAGTAATATAAGGTGTGTTGGGTCTAGCTATAATAGTTACCACGTAAATTGCAAGAATGTGGGGTATCTGATCATTACTGCACCCCTCTCCTAACTTCTTTATTTGGTGAGCTAGAAAAAAATTCTTCCTTCAGAAGCTTTTCTGATGTTCAATTGTTTTTCTAGTAACACCGCAGAAAAGCTTCTGAAGGAACCTACAACTTTTGTAAACAACATTTTTTTCTAGCTCACCAAATATAGAATTTAGGAGAGGGGTTCAGTGATAATCAGATACCCGACATTCTTGCAATTTACGTGGTAACTATTATAGCTAGACCCAACAAACCTTATATTACTGAACTGGTCTTAAAGAGCTCTACCGATAGCCGGAAGAATATACAGGATGTCCCATTTAAAAAAAACATTAATTTAATCTGCACAGTAGAATTTCGATGTTCAATTGTTTTTCTAGTAACACCGCAGAAAACTGTATGAAAATTCTTACAACTTTTGTACTTAAGATTTTTTTATACGAGGGCAAATAAAAAAGTTAAAGGGGGGTTACATTTATAACCGGACACCCTGTACATTAATACGTTCATAATTAAAAAATGTGATATTTATAGAGAAGAAAATACTAATGAATTATTGGTTTCTATAATCCAATAATTAAAAATAAAATTAAATTCAAATTTGCAGGAATTACTGTGTCAATAGTTTTGGTACGTGGAATATTTTTTACGAATAAATCTGGAATAAAGCTTAGAAAGAGAAACGAAATATACAATTTAAATGCTTGAAAGAACTAAAATAAAATAAATTCCCGAAATTAATGAGTGAATTTTAAAGCTTGTAAGTATTTTTATCTTACCACAACAGAGTTGAAGCTCTATCATATAACATCTTATGAAATTTACTACCTAAGAATATTTCAAAAATCGAGTGCTGCTGAAGAGTGTCATTCAAATCTCTTACGCTCTATAGTTTTTACCTAGAATTGGACCTGAAGTCTAGAATGTTATTTTAATTACATAATTACAGTGTTGTCCACTTATAATTTTTTCTCAGAAACTTTTCAAATTTTAAGGGTCGTAAACAAAAATTCAAAATCAATTAGTTTATTTACGCTTCAAAAATATTGTTTGCAGACAGTAGTCCTATATAAGGTGCTCATAATTCACCTTACAACGTTAACAAGTTTAGGTAGAATTTTCTCGTTTTTTTTTATGTGTAAACATTTTACGCGGCGGTATGAGGGTAAATCACGGCAAATGGGACGGAAATGTGCAAGCGGACGAAGACGGAAATGTGCAATCGGTTGCGACATCATATCTATGCGCAGTGATTTGCGAGGGCTGTTCAAATATTTATGCATGTCGATATAGGGTATGTTTACACATCTGAGTGTCGAGTAATAGTAGACTCGCTCATTTTGTTTAACGAAATTGAAGTATCTACTAAGACTCCAACCAACCCTAAATAATTTTGTTATCCTTTGCACCGTTGCCAAATTGTGTTTATTTCTCATAAATCGTACTTATTTCTGCATAGTATTCATCATTTTAGGCTTGAAAATTAATAGAAGTTACTGTATTTTTCTTTGAAATGAGAAAATAACATTTTCAGGATCAACAGATTTTCTTAAAACAGTAACCAATGGCAATTTTGAAGAAAGCAATGATTTTAGGCTTTAAAAAATTAATTTTAAAGAAATTATTGGAAATGTCTTCAATTCTGATTTAAGCAAGCTTCAACCCTAATGCTAAAATTATGTGTAATATTAAATACATTTTGAGGAGTTATACTTTGAAATACTCGCCTAATTAGTATTTTCATATCATCTATGGTATCTATTTCGCCATAAAAACTTGTTTAAGATAGACCCTTACTTCTAAATGCAATATACAGGTGCGCCTTCTAAATGATGATTTATTATTTGTATTAATATTGATTTTTTTCCTATGCGTCGGACACTTAATTTTGGATCTTCCGTTACGGACAAAGCGATTGCAAGCTGGTTTTCCTCTGTTAATAGAGTCTTTGCTCTAGTTTGGGTTAGTCCTTCGGACTGCCAGCGTCTCTCTGCAGCTGGCTTGCCAGCTTTCTTAAGAACCGGTCTCTGCACATTGCAGTTGATGGACATTTCTTAGATACATTCAACATTAAAGCGGGACTGCCTTAAGGCGCAATACTTTCATCAACTCTCATCTATATTAATGAACTGCTGACCGAAACCAATAACCTTGTCTCTCAATTTAGATCAGAAAAACCTTTACCAGCGACTGAGACTTATCACCGCAAACAAGAGCAGATTGCAACAACTAATCAAAAGCTGGAGAAAGTTCGAATTGTATACACCGCGGCAGCTGCTCTTGCTCTATAATGCACAAATAAGACCGTGCTTAGAATATTGCCCACACATCTGGGGTGCCGCACCTAAGCACACCCTAAAGCTGCTGGATTCCATTCAGAAGAGAGCTGTGCGTCTCGTCGGCGACCCGGAATCTGGATAGTTTGGAACACCGCAGCCATATGGCCGAGATCTTTGTGTTTTACAGTTATTTTCACGTCAGGAGTTCCCAGGATTTGGCCCGCATCATCCCGCCCAAAGCAACGCCTGCCGAGACAGTCATGAGGGGCGGAAGGAGCGCACCCGCTCATCATACTACTACTGGAAACACCTAGAACGTCGCTTTACAACGACTCCTTTGTCTATCGCACTGCATCACTATGGAACTGACTTCCATGACATCTGCATCACCTTAATTACAACATACAACTATTCAAGAACCGTGTCAATCAACATCTTGGCACACTCACCGCTTGTCGAGTACCAAAGGATCTCCCTTTAGTGTGTGTGCCACTGCCATTAAAAAAGTAATATTTCCGCACTTAATACCTTCAGCGCATTCAAACTTCTCTTTTAACAATTGAAAGCATTTCTTCTGAGCATACTGTCTTTCTGAAAAATTGCGAGCTTATATTCTGGTGTCCTTCTTGAGAATGCGTCATTCTACTAAACATCAAATGCTATAGCTCAATTTCTAATTTAAAGTAAACGTCAAGCGCCATTAATATATTCATTTGATTTTTATGGATATGGCAACCAGGATCCACTAAATGCATTCTATGAATTTTCAGAAGGATTACTTATTATTTATCTAATATAAAATATACTATTTTAAATGCTTTGCACTAATGTAAATAAAAAAATGTTAGAATCAATGAGAAGCTTCAAAAGTATTCAATGTTTTGAAGAGACAGGGTAGTTGGGAGCGAGAATCACTGGGTATATTACATTACCTAAGGTATGACACAAGGATCTAGGGCACCTGCTAACTTTTCGATGCAAAGGCTTCAGGCATGCGTAATGGCGAAACAAGAATAGGTAATAGTAACATCAAAAACTTATTTTCCTTCATTTTGGCCATGCCTTGGGTTATTTTTGGTTAGATTTTATTGGTTGCGCTTCAGTAGCGAGGGAAGCGAGCGGAGGGCCATGACACATTTATTATATCTATTCTTGTTACGCCATTACGCATGCCCGAAGCCTTTGCATCGAAAAGTTAGCAGGTTTCCTAAATCCTCCATTTCTACAGTTCGGTCAGTTCTAGAGTTCTTTCTGAATGACCCACAAGATAAAAACCTACCTTTTGCGGCGTTTTATATTATAATAATGAGGTATATTTCAAACTTTATTATTCCAACCCAACTTTTTCAAATGTTATTGAATGGCTTGTATAGCTTTATGGGAGAAATTTTATGTCTTTATAGAAACTGCAAAAAATCAGTTAATTTCTTTGAAATACCTTATTTCTAGAGAACATTTCTGACAAATAATTTATTGAATTGAGGTTATCTTCTCCCAGATGATGTATTTTGGAGTAAAAGTTAGCGCTTCTAATGGGGGAAAGGTCCGCTATGGACTTCTGCCTCCATCTGCGGATTTTTACTTCTTGTTTAAATTGTTGTTACCCTAAGAATGGCTGATTATTTTACGCGACTTACGAGAGAAAAATGAGAATCTGAAGCCACTGTCCGAGGAACGTGTTAAGACAGGTTAGATAGTTACCTGAAAGAGGTACATCAATAAGGGAAATAGGGCGAACACTTGGGTACGATGAATCAACTATTCGGAAGCGGCTTAAATCTGGTAAACGTGGTTTCCTTGGGAAGATTTCGAGTTGTGTTTACCCAAGAACAGGAGAAATAAATAGTTGACCATTGTAAAGCTTTAGGACTTGCTCTTTGGTTGGCTTATTCTAAAAACGCCGAGAAAAATGAATTCACGCATCCATTTTTCAAGGAGGCAAAATTAGCGGGAAGAGATTGGACTAGACAGTTTATGAGACGAAATCGTTTAAATATTCGTACTCCTAGAAAAAATGGTGTAGCCAGAACAGTGGGTTTCAACAAGCAGCTATTGTCACTATATCTTGAAAATTTGAAAATAGTTCTTAAGAAATATTAATTCCCAGCCTACAGAATCTACAACATGGATGAAAGTGGTTTTCAGCCAGTGCCCAATAATAAATGACCTCAACATATAGCTCCCACTGGCAAATGAGAAGGAACCAAAAATGTTGCTCCCAAGTAGGGAAAAACTGTAGCCCAACGGGACATGACATTATATCCCACTATTCTTTATATTTGCACGCAAAAGACAAAATGCTCGATTTATAAAGGATGTTCTAACTGGTTTTGTTTTAGCTGTAAGAGATTCTGGCTACAAGAATTCACTACAATTTCTCGATTATTTGGGGTTACTTATTACCACAATCTTGTGTGATAACTGGACTACATCGAACCCTGGACAAATAGTAACCGAATATCACGTTGCTGGCTTATTCAAGCCAGCTTATGAAAAAACCGCTACTATCGAAAAAACCATCAACGGTTTTAAGATGACTGCAATTTACCTCCTCGATAAACATATTTTTACTGGGGATATTCTTTTAGCTACATCATTTATGGAACATGAAATATAAATAGAACATAACGTAGATGATATAGATGCAAATGATGAAGATATGTGTAGAGGAAGTGTATTTAGAAAAGACACACATAACCTCACAACAAAGGAATTGAACATATTGACAATGCCATGAATATCGTATGCGGAGATGATACATCAAATGCTCAGAAATCCCGAAAAGCGGAACATGCAGGTTTTCGGGTTAGAAGAAAAAGCTGGATGTTCAAAAGGGAAATCCTGAACCGTTATCAGTAACATTACCGTCAGATATCATTCCTTTGCCAATGCTTACTATAAACAGAAAACGGACAAGAAAAGGTTTCAAATCTACACTTCTTACCTCACCGAATAAGCAACAACTGCAATTAGTAGGCCAGGAAAAAGGACAAAAATTGAAGAGAAAAAAGAAACGAAAGTATCAAGAGAATCAAAAAAGCGGTGAAAAATGTTTTTGAAAAAAAAAGGAAAAGAAGAAAGTCAAAATCAATCCTCCTCCTCTGACTCAGAGTCTCAAATTTCCATCTAAGTGTCTCCGAAACTGATTCTGAATGGATCATCTGGGCCAAGTATTCTCGCTTATGTGGAGCACTTTCGCCAGCATGCAAATGCTACGACTGACAGCCTTATCCTGCTGATATTGGATAATCATACTTCTCATGCCAGTCTGGAAGTCATTACTTTCGCAAACAACACAACATCCTTGCCAAGTCTTCCACCGCACGCAGCCATTGGATAGGAAATTTTTTAGACCATTTAAAGCTATTACAACGACTTGTGTGACTAGACTACATCGAACCCGGGACAAATAGTAACCGAATATCATGTTGCTGGCTTATTCAAGCAAGTTTATGAAAAAAACTGCTACTATTGCAAAAGCCGTCAGCGGTTTTAAGATGGCTGGAATCCACCCACTCGATGAAAATGTTTTTACTGAATAAGATTTTTTACCTGCGTCAGTTACGGAACAAGAAACAGAAAAATAAGATAACGTAAATAACTCGGTAAATAATGTAGATGTATGTGTTGAACATATGCGTTGAAAAATTGTATTTAGAGAAGACACACAACCTACCAACGACAACGAAATGGAACATTTTGACAATGCCAAGAATACCGTATGCGAAGTAGTAATGAATAAAGCAAGACCAAGACCATGACTTGCATGGTCCTGGTCTTAGTCTTCTTCTTGCACATAGAGTTTTGGTCGTGTTCTTGCAAATTAATGTGCTATCTTGTTCTTGGTCTTCGTCTTGCAGCACGAGTCTTGCAAGTCTTGCTTTTAAACAAGGCGCTAAATTAAAAAAAAATAAACAAGACAAAACAATATAATATCAGACTGTTTCGAATTTGATTTCGGTATGTTCCCCTCTTACCATTGGGTAACTAACAATCTGAAAATTTTGAAAACATAATAATCTAACAGTCGAACATTTACCAACAGTGCGAAATTTGAAAGGGTCTTCAAGTTGTAGAAGTTTTGGACTTACAGGAAATGGTACTGGTAATGATCTTGTTCTTGCATACACAGTCTTGGTCTTGGTTTTGCCAACCAAAAGACAAATGCTCAGATATCCCGAAAACCTGCATGTTCACTAGAAGATGGAGCTGGAAATTCAAAAGAAAATCCTGAACCGTTATCAATAACATTACCGTCAGATATCATTCCTTGGCTAATGCTTACTATAAATAGGAAAATGACAAGAAAATGTTTCAAATCTACTCTTCTTACCTCAACATCGAATAACGAACAACTGGAATTAGTAGAACAGAAAAAAAAGAAGGAGAATTGAAGAGTTAAGATGAAAAGAAAATATCAGGAGAAACAAAAATACGATGAGAAATGTTTTTGAAAAAAAGGAAATAGAGGAAGTCAAAATCAAACTTCCTCCTCTGACTCAGAGTCTCAAATTTTCTTCCATGATAGTAGCAGCGATATGAATTTCTCCGAAACTGATTCTGAATTAGATAATAGATCATCTGGACTAAGGATGGGGCCGTTTGTTGTGGTTAAAGTGCACGGAAAAAACCAAAGATTTATTCCGTCTTTATATTACCAGGATAACCGCAACACAGAATTATGCATTATTTTTTTTTTATAAAAGAGTATCCAATCCTATGCGTTTCTCGGAAACCGAGGAAGAGTTTTATTTCAATAAAGTTGACATTTTTAGGAAGGTGGTTCTGCAAGATTCAGAAGATTGGTAGGTTTTCTTCCGATTTGAGTCATTTAACTTTGAATTAAGTGGTTAAGTTATATTTATGAGTTTTTAATTAAACTTTGTTCGTTTTTACAGATCAGTTTAATTCTTTTTTTGGTTTTTAAAGATATTTTAATTTTTTTATAAAAATAAATGTTTTTACTCTGCGTATTGACGTAAAAAGTGTCAAAAATGTAACAAAAAATGCAGATTTTTGCCCCCATCACCCTACGTGTTGTTAATTTTAAATTCAAGTTTAAAATTATTGAAAATAGTGCAAAAATTAACACCATTTTTGAGGAAAAACATCACAAATGACAAGGCCGCAAAGAATCATACAAATATTTAATGGTTAGTTGGGGTTTTACTAGAAACTTCAATTTTCCTTCAAATATACTCGGTGTGCAATTAAAAAAAAAACAAGGAAATTGTACCTAATTCTAAATTCTGAGGTTAAATGTGAGCACCGTGTATGTAACCAAATCTCAACAATATTTTAATTGAGTTTATAGGACCCTACATTTTAAAATGCAAATAAATTTATTAATTTGATTTTTTGTTTACCACCCGTAAAATATAAAAAAATTCTAACATTCCCTTAATCAATTAAAACATTATTCTAGGGTAGAAGCTTAGAATAGGGGAACAAATTCTGTAAAAAATATGGAGCATCCTATTTAAAAATAAATTAATTTATATTACCGCTGTTTTGCGAAACGCCCTGTATAGTTCAAAATAATTTTAAAATATGAGCCTTTGAAAGCTATGAAAGTTTTGTATTTATGGTTTTAATTAAGAATGACACACTAAATGGACACCCTCCATAAACACTCTAGTTAAAATCACCTTAAAAGGGACACAAAGGTGCATATTTCACTATAGACCGTACGTTTTCAAGAACCGAACAAACTTCGTAGAAACAGACAAGTTAATTACAGTTCCTTGATAAAATTTCGTCTTGGAATTAATTATTTCAGGTTCGTTGCATGTCCTAAGACCTTAAGTTATTCTTTACTTTATACACCTGGCTTGTACCATAGGCGCAGATATAAAATATTAGTCGAACTAAATAAGTTGAATAATTATTAACTTGAAATTGCATTTCAAGGGATATCTTCAGATAGGCAGATCTGATGGCCGATTAATGTGGTTACATGAATAAGAAAACATAAAGATTGGTTTATTTTTTGTTCTTACTCTTACTTGCTAAAATATATAGTAACCGACTTGCTAATAATGCGATATTTAATCAAAAGAGGCATTCCTGGATATTTTTTATTTTTGGACATTCATCTTTTTCCTGTCTGCTCTTCAATGGTAAGTTACTCGTCTTAGTGAGCGTTACTCAAATCTCTCTGTTCAATGCTTGTCAATTGTATACAGCAAAATCATTACGCAAAAAGCTATTTGGATATATTTCTATATGCCAACTTACCCAAAATACGTTTTTTTTTTTAATAAAATATATTCAAATTATGATTGCTCAGAAAATCAAATATAACAATTTTTAAAGTTACATATTTTTGAAGTCAGAACTTCTTGAGGCGCACATTTTTCCCTTGCTAGTGAACAAGACTGAGCCGTCAGGCGTTACGGTAGGTAATTTAATGGTAATTAGGGTAAAGTCGGCTTGAATCGACTTCAGCCAAGTGATATAGAGAAAGAGTCAGGAAGTGAAAACTTTCTTAGGGGAAGTTTAGCACACTTGTTTCATTTATGGTTGGCTTTGTCTTAAGTAAACTCAGAATTTATACTGCAGTCTAAATACTTGACAGGTTCTGTTTTGAAAATTATCTTTCCCAGAACTTTAATAAATTTATCGTAAATTCTACTTTTACTACTCTAGGTGGGTAACCCCCAAACCTACGCACGTGTGTGCTGCAAAATTCAGGTTTGGACTAGTTAAGGCCTCACGTACATATGTGCTGCAAGAAACTAGTTTAGATTAGAAACAAAGTCTGCCAAACTGATGGTTCGCTACCGTATTTATATTATAATAAAATGTGCTGATCGTTGCTCGTTTAAGGTTTTCAATCGTTTGCGTTGACTGCTCGTGTTGTTTATAATTTGTCTTTAATATTTACCTATAATCTTCCAGGTTCAAGTTCAAACTTAGGACAGGGTGATATTTACTTAGTTTTCCAAGAGAAAATTTCTAGGTAGAGATCAATACAACAACTTTCCCATATAATCAGCAGTTTCTGCAAAACCCAAAGATTTACTTACTTACTGCCAACACTTGGAAGTTTTTCGTATTGATATTATGGAAGCTTACCAAAAGATTTTACAGGTGAATATACCGAGTTGGGTTTTAGATCCTTTTGCAACCCCAGCTTCTGAAGAGTCATCAAATTTGGAAAAATGAACTAATTCTTAGAACTCAAGAAGAATTGAAAGTAAAATTAAAACATGGATACCAAGAGGTCTGGCTTTGTAAAATCAATACCAGTTCTCTACCGTGGATTATGGGCAATAGTACAGAAGTTTTTAATTACATTTACTTCACCCTATATGGCTGAGGGTAGATTTAGTGTAAAGTAACTAATTTGCTATCAAAAAAGTGGAATAGATTACATATCAATGAACGTGGCGATCTGCGATTTTTGTTAACGAAATAATTGGAACGCGACATTAACAAATTGTTAACACTCAACCAGCCTCAACTATCTCATTATTTTTTTTTTATATATTATTAGTGTTGTGTTTATCTCTCTATTTTTTCGAAGTGAATACGTCGCTCTCTCTCTCTCATTCTCTGTCTCTCTCGCTCTCTATTTCTTTCTCTTTCTCTCTCTCGTTCTCTTTCTCTCTTATGGAATCGGTACTTCTATCACGTGTACTGCGTTACACACGATTTTTTTTTAATTTCTTATTGATTCTGTATTTATTTTTGACATTTTAATAAACAATTTTATGTACATTCGGTTGTCGTTTTATTAATTTCTCCTTTATGACTTTTAATAGATGAAGAAACAGATAAATTAGGTACAGATAATATGCAACAATATTTTAATATTTTATATCAAATTAACTATTATGGATTGGGTATTAATCTGCACCAAAAGCTGTAGATAGCTTTGCTTTTAATGCATTAGGGGACATTAAAGGAATACGACATCCAATATTCTGACAATGTTTGTAAAAAAATGTGCAGATTTATACATCTAAAGGACCAAAATCTCATTGATAATAGCTGAAAAAGTGGGACAGTATCGGAAAATGTGGAAATTTTTTGGTGATTTATCGTATATTGATGCGTATAGTTTTTGTGGTAAGTAGACTTATTTGCATCAAACTTCATTTAAAAGGATTTAGCGATGGGAAAATCAGCCAGGATTGGATAACTTGGATCTTTTGAAAGCGATAAGCAGCGATTACTGCCGACTTTATGGGAGATTTCGAGGTAAAATATTACTTTACACATCGAAGCTATGGCAAGTAGTTTCGAAATAAAGAACATAAAATACTTGTATTTCATAATAATAATCTTGCTTGTTGAAGTTCTGACCTTTGTCATGCACACACCGTTTTTATTTTCTTTTCAGCTAATTAATTACGATTTCAAACAAATTTTCTACCTGAATATGTTAATGGTTTTTAAAGACATTTTGTGACATATAATAAAAATGAAACTTATAATCGTTCAGAGACTGAAAGAATGAACTTTAGAGGTTGATTTATTTTATCGCAGTAGCTTTTTAGTATCTAGTACTTAATTGGAAAATCAAACAATAGTTTGATAGGAAATTTGATTATTATTTAATATTTAATCATTGATTATTTATATCATATGTTTTATTTCTTACATATGTTTTAATTCCTATGCATCTTACACATAGGTTAAATTAAAAAAAATATGGCTAAAATTATTTTTAAAAAATCAGCGCAGATCTCTCAAAATTAGTCATAAATAAACTATTTTTTATACACACATGTTAAAAATGGAATTTTTAACACGGTCTACTAGCCTTAAAGATGCGTTACTTTATCGCACTAGTGCCCTAAGATACATTTTAAGGCATTAGTGTTAAAAGTATAATGTAAATTTTTTCAAAAAAACGTCAAAAAACATTTCTATTTTATTTAATTACACTTATATTAATAGTACAATTTGAACAACTTGAAAAATGAATTCCTTCCTCAGTTCTGCTGTTCTTCGTGGTTGAGGAGGACTGAACAGAAACAACAACATGTCCAATTGATGTTGAAATCACCGTCTGATGTCGTTTGTAGTGTAAGCAATTTTCGAGCAATAGAATTTTTACTTTGCACGATGTACCCTTCTGCAACGGTTGAGGATATCCATCCCCCATGCCGCTTAATTGTCGTCAAATTTGCTCCAGCAGAATTTGGAAGTTACAGAAATCTTGCTATAGCAACAGGAAATTTCTCGAACGTATTAATTCCGATCGGATTTCTGGTACATTTACCTTTTACATATTTTAGGAAGAGCCGCCGATGTCTGACATCTGCTGGATGAAGATTAGCATATTATCGATAAAAATTCAAATAAAAATTTTCAACGATAGTGAAATTTCGTGGTACCTTGGTTTTGGTATCTGATATTTTAATAACTAATAAAGTCTCCATATCTTCCACGTTGTCAAGATCCAACTGACAAAGCTCCTCCCTGCAACAGGCACCAAATACTCCTAAAATCGTAGCTACTTTCAACAGAAGGTACTCATCGTCCGATGTGCACTTCAGAAACTGTTCAACTTTGTCTCTAAAATGTTTGATTTTTTGGCCTGGTAACCCTCACATTGACGCTTCAAGAAGGCAATCAGTTTAAAATGTTTGCTGATATCTACGTCGTTATCTACACGTAGCATAGCTTTGATCATTGAATAATGGGACCAAAGAGAAGGTAACTTCCATAGCTTTACATTTTCCGCAAAATAGGCCAGGAATATGATTTCGGAATACTTTCCAGAAATGCCTTGGTTTCCACACCATTTTCTAAATTTATTATGAGCAATCTCATACTGAATTCTTGATTTCCGCGTTAGTAAATCCAAGGTAGCTCTGTTAGTAGCTTCTTCTATGTCTTTAAGGGGATCGACTTCTTTTATTTCTTGCATTTTTGCAAATCACAACTTTTATTGCCGTGTGTAGAAAAATATTGTATGATATTTGTGTTAAAAGTATTTTTAAGGCACTCATGTGATTTGTAGAACTCGCTTCGCTCATTTTGCAAATTTCCACATGCGTGCCTTAAAAATTTATTTTTAACATAAATAACTATTATTCTTCTGTCGTTGTATTATCCTTATATTACATTGCCCTAAAAGTTTAACAAGTATACTAGGTACGTGAGTTATGCCTTAGATAAATAAGTAAACATTCTATGGCCATAAAACATGACTCGTATGATTAATTAAATACAAAAATGTAACGCCACAAGGATTTTAATATATTTTTTATCACGCATGCATCATAATCAACGATTATCGCACGCTGCAGCGTGCTTAAAATGATGTTTATGATGCACCCACTTTTTTAAAGGTTGCTATAGAAACATTTGATCATGTCAAATGTGACAGATTAATATATTCGTCAATATATTCCTTAAGTTTAATATTTAAAACATTTTTGAGATTATGATGCATTCATAATAAAAAATAGCGTATGATATACGTGTATAAGAGGCCTTTAAAGCCCTTGCGACTTACAAAACACTCCGCTGCGCGTCGTGTTTTGAAATATGTCGCGCGTGCTTTAAAGGCCCTCTTATACACTTATATCATAATATACTATTATATACCTATTAAGTATATTATTATCGCGTTTTGATAGCACTTATTTTTTCTCTTTGTTCTAAATATACGTATTTACATAATTTTAATCTGTATTTAATTTGCAGAATATATTATAATTGCGCAATTGGTGTCAACAGTTCTATCTTTATTCATAGTTTTTCAACTCATTTTAAATTTACATTAAATTTTAGTATTCCTAGGATTATATAATTTATATGGTTTAGATATTTAATAATAATATTATGGTTATGATTAAATGAAAGGCAAGTTTTTAATAATAAAAATAATTTAATTCTTCCTCCTTCCAGGGATCCCTAGACTTGAGGCTTTTTCTTGAAAAGTTCAGAAAATATGGTTCTTCAAACATATGACTACATGGCACCATTTATGACCTGCACTTTTTCTACGTTCTTTTTTGATGAGCTGAAAATATAAAAATTTGTGAAAATATCAAATATTCATTGAAATAGTCATTGCAATTTTGACAAAAATTTGCTGTTTATCTGGAAAAGGAAGAGCTGTGCTGATAAATGCTGAAACAAAATTAGGTATTAAAACCCAGCGAAGGTATAGAGGAAAGTTCGATAAAAAAATCCCCAAGCAGAAATGCTATAAATTCATGGTATGAATTAATGTGGAATTACCGATCTCTCATTAAGAAAAAATCGAAAGGTGAACGAAAATGAACTATTGGAAAAGACAATGTTAATTCAAGAATTCATACAAGAACATCTGTTAACGTCGATTAGAAGAGCTGGATCAGCTTTGTCATACTGGAAGAATTTTTGAAAGTTGAAGCGTTCAAAATACAAATTTTGCAGGATATCAAAGTAATTGATAAGAGGAGTTCTGCAATGAAGTGCTTAATCTCATTACATGAAGAAACGATAATTTTATCATGTTGGATGAAACCACATTCTATTTTAGTGGTAAAGCTAATCGACATAATAGTCGAATATAACGATAAGAAAATCCTCGATTATTCGAGGAATACGTAAGGGATCCTCAAAAAACTTGATTTGGTGTGGTTTATCTGCAACAAAGATATGCGATAGTTTTTTGCCAATCCTATTGTAATAGTCGCTTACTCGGTGGATATGCCGGAGCAGTTTCTTTATCCGCAATTTGATCAAAACTACCAAGTTTACGGTGACAATATGTACTTCCAGCAGGATGGCGCACCTTCATATTTCTCTATAACAGCTTGCCAATCTGTGCAGAATAAATTTGGTGATAGATGGATAGGTAGGGGAGGACCAATAAACTGACCCCCAGGTCACCTGACCTGACTGTAAGATGAATTGGGGTAAGTGCATATACAAAAATGACTAGTTCTACTTTAGCGAGGCACATATTTTTTATGTTTAATCGAAATAACGATTTGTCACCACAGTAAAAGAAACACATAGATATGCTTACAAAATCGATTAATACATTTTTAATCGCCATAACCTTTCAAAAAATCATTTTTTTTTGAGACAATATACCGCACTTACCCGGGGTGTTGGAGAAAGTGCGGCACAATGTGAGTATTCTCCATTATATTGCAATACCTTCAAATTGGGGTAAGAGCGTTATTCGTATTAAAAAACCTTCAGAACGCTACTTACAAAATTAAAAATCCTTTATCCTAAAAAACGTCTCAAACACGACTGTCTTAAAAAAAGTGAATTCTATTGAACAAAATACATCACACTGCAAATGATATTTCACCACGCCTACAGATCTTAGGTTCTGGAAGTAATTTTTGGTTGGGATTTTCCTTTGGTTTTTCTTTGTGACATCGTCGTCAGTCTTCTTGTCTTTATTCTTTTCAGTCTTGATTTGCTTTGAGTTTCTCTCTTCCATTTCTTGCAGCCTTTCTATTACTTCGTTTCTAGTTATTGCTTCTGCACCGCTTGCAACTCGTGTCTTTGGTTTAGACACATCTTGTGTATCTTTATTTTTCTTCAATGCTCACATCATTATTTCTTGAAATGAAACGTCCAGGGTTGCGACCTTGCCAGTAGATAGCGAAATATTTGCACTGCTGCTACTATGTTCTGGTTCAACACTCACATTATCAATACTAGCCTCATTGCCCATATTATTGTCAGTATCAAAACTGGTCTCGACCGTTACATACGCAACATTATTCCCATCTCTGGAAACATAGAGGGTCAGAATTTTCTTTGGAAATAACTGTGTTATTTCTCAGCCTTCCTAAATCCAGTGTAAATCAAGATTGGATTTTCCTGCTCCCAAACCTATTTTATCATGGCTTCAAAGGGTTTCTTTATAATTTTCTTTCCTGAGTTTAATCTTTGCCATTTCACCATCTTCAAATCCCAAGTAGCCGTCAGTGATATAAAAGCTGTAATACTAAGCAGTTGCAGGATATGGCTTGAGTAAGGAGGTAATTTCAGGATAATAAGTCGTTCTGCCATCGCTTTTTTTTATTCATTTGATGCCAACATGAGCAGAGTTGCCATCGTAATTTTAACAAATTTTGAATTAATTTTCTTCTAATTGTTTTGTATACTCGTTTTAACTATTACTATCTCACAGTAACATAAAAAAATGAAATATCGAGTTACAAAAATAAAAATATCGATTTCCGATAAATACTCACCAACCCACCTCTTAACATCACACGACTAGATTAGGTTTAGAGGTCAGCTGTCACTTTTCTGCATTTTACAAGGTTGCCAAATCACTTGGAATCGATCAGTCCATATTGAAGTTAAGAATCTGTGGCATAAACAACTTTTTGAAAATATGGGGATTGGCTGACGCAGTTACCCCTATCGCGCAGTTACCCAAATTCACCTTACTTGATACATTTTTATGGGGTTACATCAAGGATAACTTTTATTGTACACAACCGCAAAACTTAGAGGAACTCAAAAAACAGTATGCAAGAGCTGATCGAAAAAATCTTTCGGCAATTTCTTGAGGATGCTTATAATAATTTGATAAAGAGTTTTAGAAAATGCGTTGAAGTCGGTGGACATCATTTCAAGTACCTCAAGCTTTGATTTTGTATAAACACATTTTACAGCAAGAATAATTTTGTTTTCACCTATTAAGTGTAAAGTTATGTTTAAAAACCCATATTTTCTGAAAATTTTAAAAATTGCCGCAAACTTAGGTATCAGCTGGTGGCAAAATATTTAGAAGTTTTTATCCAAAATAAAAAGGTTTTCTATCTATGAAAATGGTGTATTATATAATTTTTATCTCTCCCTGTATTATTTAAGTCTCAGCGAGATCCCTTTTTTTAAATTATTTATTCAAGAAATAAAGTTAGGTTACAAGACAATTGTCGCAAGACTTAAATTTGTACCTATAACTAAATAGGTCGATTTGAACAGCACGACGTCATAAGATTAATTGACCCCCGTTGGGGTGGTTTAGGGTATTTTTATATCCCTTATCTAAACAAAGAATGCCATAATGGCCCTAGCGGTTTAGAGAGGTAATGAGGATTAATGAGGGCTTTTCTGTCCAAATCCCGTTTTAATATTTATAACAATTTTCAAGATAGACGCGTTCACAATGTGGGACATACTCTGTATTAAAGATAAGTACATAGCCGGCAAATCGAGAAATCAAAGAGGATCGCAAAATATTATTTTTTAGTTGACAAAATTTAAAAACTATAGCAGTAAGAAAGAATGTAAAAGATGTTAGAGGGACGATTTTTTTCATAACGGTCGTGATAAATCAAATGACGTCTAGAATAATTTAGATGCGCTAGACGATACTATAAGCCTAGTATATTGGCTATTAATGTCGCCATTATAAGAATGTGTCGCCTTTAGTATACTTCTTTATAGCAGATGTGAGAGTTTATTTATTACAGCCGATTTGTTATTCAACCCGTATGTTTTGAAATCTATTGGGTTCGAAATGTGGTTTTAAATAATTACAATTTAATACAACACAACAATATTTATTTGTTTAATAATTTTGTTTTAAAATAAACAAATTAAAGCCCATTTAGGACCATTGCACAATGTCTAAAGAGACCAGTAGTTTCTAGATAACATTTTTTAGATTTTAAAATTTCATTTTACACAATGATATTTTTATGATAAAATTACACAATACCTAAAATAGTAACAAAAACATTTAAAATTTAACAATGAATTATTCTTTTATCGGTATCATCAAAGAATTCATTAATGTTATGAAAGGCCTTAGTGACTAGATATTTTTTTAAAACGCATTTTAGTTTGTTCTTTCGCAAATTTCTAATTTTGTCTGAAAAACATGATGATAAAGTATTTTACATTTTTTGGAGGTAAGTATAGTTGTATTTTTCAGGTACCAAATTACTTTTAAGGCGTGTTTCATATCACAGTCGACAAAGAGATCCCGATTATCACATATAAATATCACTAAATCCAAAATATACATTCCTATTACCGTTAAAATATTTTCTTTTTCAACAAAAATACACTTACAACTTTCATGTTGACTCATTTTAAAAATACTTCTAGTGCACCTCTTTTGCATGATCATGATTCTGTGTGTTTCTGATATACCTCAAAACATCACCCCATATCTCAATCTGAACTGGACATATGTATGATAAGATGCAGTGGCAGCCTCGGCATTCACGTGATTAGATATAACATGCAAGGCAGCAGTATCGAGACATACTGCTTGCCAAACTCTCAATGTGCGACTTCCAATCATGCCTCCTATTAACCTGCACGCCCAGAAAACGCATACTCTCCAGTGCTTTTAGCCCTTCACCATTGTATGAGATGGTAACATTATGTCCTGTTCTATTTCCAAAGACTAAAGTCTGCGTCTTTGACACGTTCAGCAGCAGAACATTGGCAGAGAAATATTTGTCAAGGACCGCTATTGCAGTGTGTACTTTATAAAGAAGTGTTTTATTATTCTCTTCACCAAATGCGAGCTATGTATCATCGGCATAGCTCAATCCTATATACGATAAAGAGCAGGGGCTCCAAGATTCATCCCTGAGGAACTCCCCTAGTGATAGCTATCTCCTGCGATCTACATAAAACACCACATTCCTCACATTCAACCACTCTTTGCACATGAGCTTTCAAATATGACTTAATCAAGCAGAAATCCACACCACGAACTTCATACATCTCAAGATTTTTACGTATCAGATCATGATTTACAGAGTCGAAGGCTTTAGAAATGTCACGACACATTAACATCGTTTGATTATTGTTATTTAATGAATTTAATTAACACCTTATCTAATGTTCCGTAAATTGCTCTTATGGTGGATTTACCCTTTCTAAAACCATTTTATCTATCTGTGATTATTAAGTATTTTTCGAAAAATGACACCAGTCTATCGAATTTGACCTTTTCATTGCCAATATTGGAGGAAAGAGAAATCGGTCTACAGTTCTTTTCCTCATCACTTTTACCCTTTTTCTGAATAGCCTTTACATTGTTTGGTAATAATTTTACTGAAAAAGTTTGTAATAAAACATATTTGAATATATTTTATTCACGCAAGCTACATATTGTGCGAACTTCCTTTAGAAAATTAGACTGCGTTACTTCAACTCCACTAGCAAAAATAGCTGAAATAACTATATTAGTAAGGAGGGCACCATTTACATTTTTCTGATGTTCGCATCACGAGAAGCATTAGTTCTTAGACGTTTTTAAAGCCAATTCGCCAGTAGTTTAATCCAATTAATAAAAGTATTGCGTTTATAGCACTAATGATTAAAGGACAGAATTAATGTCTTCGCTAGTATTGCACTTTCCTATTTCAATAAAATACAATCACGATTATACTATTGAAAGTGTAAATGAAGGCTCCTTTGACCACAATCCAGTGATCTTGAACTTGGCAGAGGTGTGAGTACTACGCTAACGAATGGGTTAGGTCATAAGAAGCACCTACAAGGAACTCTCAAAGTCACAGTGACTTTAAATTAGCTGTGGAAAGGCTAAATGAGAACATCAAAGAAACTTATGCTGAATGCTTAATTGTTAAGAAAGTTAAAAGGGGCTCCTTGGAGACGTTGTCAAATTTGCTCCAGATTCTAATAAGACAGAACGAAAGGCTGAGAAGTTATATACAAGGAACAGGACAGAGGTCAGTAAAGGGAGCTGAACTCTCACACTAACGAAATGAAGGCAACACTCAAGGACAAATACAGCATGGGACATGGTAAAGGCACTTGAAAAAATTTTCATTGTAGTTGCAAGTTGAAGTGGAAGATGAAGACGAAGAATTAAAACATGAGGAGGAGGTAGAGGAAACGGTAGAACTGTTAGCTTGGACGGAAGCAAGAAAAAGGGTTAAGGACTGATTAAGAAAATCATAAGGCACCTGAGGACCAAAAAGGCTAAGGACCAAGAAGGCTACGGGTGGTAATTGCATAAACAACAAGATGCTAAAATAATTACCAAAAGTGGGATTTGCTTATCTGGCAAATATAGCGAATGAGGTGGCAAGACTGGACCATTTCCCCGAAGTGTGGAAGATTTCTATTATTTTTATGATTGGGAAGAGTGGAAAGGATCAAAAATTTCCGAAGAATTATCTTCAAGTGATTGAGAAAATTGTAAAGAGAAGGCTATCCCAGGTCATTGAGGAACTTCAACTTATTCCCTCCCTTCAGTTTAATTTTCGGAAAGGTCACTCTGAAGAGCAGCAGGGCAAGCAGAGTTTATAACTGAGGGATTTAATCTAAAAATTGCTACTGGAGATGTAATCCTTGACATTGAGAAAGCCTCTGATGAAATATGGCATCGAGGTCTAAAATGATTAAATTGACATCCCGATTAAAATGTGCAAACTTGTCAATAGTTATCTAGATATAAGAACGTTCCAGGTAAAAAATGGTAGTATGCTCTCATCTCTAATGGCTATTGGAGCAGGAGATCCTCATGGGTCAGTACGGGAGCCCATCTTGTACAATCTTTACACATGCCACGTCCCAAACACAGGCAGGGAACAATGGGGCTCTTTGCGGACGGTACGGCCTTTTTAACTAGAGGAAGTGACCCTGAGGTCATCACCGAAGAAAAATAAAATCGGAATTAATGCTGGAGAAACGCAAGCAATCTTATTCCAAAGGAGAAGACTTCGGCAAAGTAGAAATATAATAGTTGAAGGAGTGGTCATAGACTAGGGCATCCGAGTAAAATATCTAGGGTTGATAATGGATAGAGGGCAACTATCGTTGTACGGAAATCAGGTTGGAAGTTAAGAAGGCTCTGTTGCAGCTCACGCCAATCCTAGATCGAAGGAGTGAAATGTACTTATCCTCGAAAATAACGATAATAAAGTCGGTAGCAAAAGTTCAACTTACGTTTTGCTCGTCCCTTTGGGGAAATGGAAATGCAAGCCCAACTTAAAAAGGCTGTCATCAGTGGAAAATTAGGCTCTTAGGGGGGCAGTCAACGTTCCGTGGTTTATTCGAAATATCTACTTGCAAGATATTTCAAATGGATCTGAGAGAGTTCATCAAGAAGAAAGCAGGTAAATTCTTCAGATATATCGCAAGTGCGAAAGCAAGTCTCGTCTCTATGGTTTCTCCATAAATCCCCGTGCTATACTACTATAGATTTTGGAGCTGTATGTGGACCAGGCGATCGCATTAAGTAGACGTGGGCTGCGATCTATTGGGTTTACCAGATCTGAAAGTTGGTAGTATATTGTCTGCTCTTATTAAAAGTTTCAGACATTCATCAGTCGTCCTTTTTCCAGACTTTGATGTGTCCCGTCGGGGTGTTATTGTCCCTTAGGTGACAGAGCTCTTTCCGTATTTACGCACACCTCAGAGCCACATACTCCAGGAATAGGTAAAGGGGCCGCAAACCAGTTTCTGAAGAGCCCTGGTGGGTGCGGTCCTTATAGCACATGCAATTCACACGCAGTCTCTAAACTCGGTCTGACTGAGGCAGTGGATCATAAATATCCGGGTTACAAATATTCAACTTCATTTAAAATGTTATGTTCTTCCTCAAAACACATTCTCTTTTTATGACTACAAATATTATAATTACGAAAATGAACATATGCCCATCAAAGTTAATTAACTAATAAAATAATTTGATGGCATATTATCCAGTATGGCATTATTGCTATATTTCATACGTCACTGGGTTTATTTTAACATCCCAAGTTTAACAGATATGCTAGGTGTGTGGGTATAAGCGTATGTGAATAAATCTACATTCTAAGATCAAAAAAACGTGATACGGATGATGGATAAAGTACAGAAACGCAAGGGGCATTCGAATTGCTCTTTTAGATTAATATAGGTGATAGGATTAATTTAATTATACAGGTGAGTTTGCTGTTGACCATTCATTCTAATTTCTTTTAAATTCCATTACACTTTAGCAAAGTAGAAAAATATAACCCTTAATATTATGAATTTATCGTATCCTAAGTACACTCCAAATTTAATAGCTTTTGTTGGAAGTTAATTTTCGTCAGATTTCACTATACGTATATAAAATGTGTAGGATAATTTACTTAATTTATACATTTCGTCTACAAAAATTATGTGTTTCTCTTTTGATCTTTTTTTTTTGATAACTAAAACCAAGATTTAGTAAGATTTTAGAATTGGTCTTGGCCGTCTTGGTAAGTTTTGTCCTGGAAGTTCTATCAATAGAACTGTATATACGCCGAAGCTATATTTGTAAAATCGTTGTACAAGATCAAACTGAGCTATAGAAAACCTGCATACGATAAGCGCTAATACAAGTCTTCTTTATTGGCAGGTACGATAGATCTATATAAATGAAGGGCATTTTTTACTTTCTATGAAATAATTTTCTTATGCTAAATAGAATATTGACTCAGTTCCAGACATTTTTTGTACAAAAGAACTTTGTCTAAGTTCCAATATTAGTTATTGTTAATAGGTGTAATAAAATTTTCCATTAACAATTTTATATTAAATTGTTAATAATCTTTCTTATTTCTGTAAAATTTGAAAATAAATTTTTGTAATAGTTTCACTTCATAAAATCCTCAATTGTGAGATGAGATGGTCCTAAATAGCAACGGAGAAAGATTGATCTATTTAGAGTTGATAGCTGTCTGACTAGACGAGGCTGTTACCCATAGTATTATACTATGCTGTTACGCTTGATACTTCTTCATGCTTCAAAGCCAAATCGGCTTTAACTTTAAAGTATGATTTACAAAAACTAATACAATAATGATTGAGAACAACCACTTTTTATTAAAAAAATAAAGCTTTCCCTAAGCTGTAACAGTCCGATTTTGCCAGTGTCAATTTTTTTAAAATTTCATTTTATACGCCACATTTAGCAAAAAATGCTGTATTTTGCGGTAGGATTTATTGAAAAGAGGTCAATACTCCTCGAAGATAATTAATTCTTAATTTATTGATTCGATTTGCTGGCAATAAGCTTAAAATTGCCGAATTCCTTAATGTGAATTAACTATTCTAAATATAGGTTAACAATATATTTGTATTGGCTTTTATACCACTTTGTGACTATATTTATTTTAGTTGATAAGCAACCTACAGTTCACTTAGATTTGATCAAGTCACTAAAATAGAATATTCTGTTACTAATAGAACTTAGCTTGATTTATATTACATTACTGTAGAACGGCCAGCGAACCGATTCATATTTTTAAGAATTTTGTTAATAAAACCCGCTTTTACGTTTCATTTGACCCGTCAAATTCATATTTTATTTTTGATTTGAATATTTCATAACTTTTTGGGACTCCTTGGTTGCTGAAATCCCATCTCCGGCCGATCATTTCTGAGATCGTTTTGGGACCTCTGCTTTATATATTTATCTTTCCACCCGACATGCTGCACTTTTTGTAACCTTCGGTTGTTAGTTCCGAGTAATAGGAATGTACTATTTCTTATAATTGCAGCTGTCGATTTAAATTTATTGATTTAGTTAATTGTTTTGTTATGGAATATTCTCTGGTATTTCGTGGACCATTTAATTTCAGCTCATTAATTGTGGCTTCCGCCATCGTTTTACCCTCATAATAAACGAGAACTAGATCGTTTATTATCTTAGAATAATTTCTTGTATCGAATCATTTGGCATGTTTCAGCCCATTACTATTTCTTGATCTGACGAAGTTCTTTGACCTCGGGGAAGGAGAAAGGCAAATTGACGGAAACGAATAGAGAGTTTTTCTAAAAGTATCTTTCAAGGCGAGAAGAAGGTTTGCTGTGAGTGCAGTCTTAGAGGCTCAACCTTTAATATTGTGATTTGATTCCACCCATTCTTTGGGGATATATTGTGGTATCTCTTTGTGTTTTGACACCACCGATTTTTCGGGATCTAAATACTGTACTAGAGGCTTTCAAGTTCGTCGAATAAGACCGAGACCGTCGAATCTCCCGTACCCTCACACATTAACGAGGGTTTTGCGAGTAGGCTACCACTTCAAATACCAGGCTACCACTTTTTCTACCAGGCTACAAATTTACTAGCAGGCTACAACTTTGAGGCTACAAGTCCTGTCACAGGGCCCATTTTATTGGCGAGTTATCTGCTAGTTTCACCGTCAGGGCCAAGTACCAAAGGGTGCCCGGCACCTCTAACAGGGTTCGACGGATCTAAGTGGTATTGTACAGAAGCTTAAGTTTATTTACTCATGTATTATTATTATAGTTCGCCCAGCCGTTGTTGACCCCATGCAATTGCATGCGTTTCGAGGGTCAACAACGGTTGGGCGAACTATAATCGCTCTGAAATTTCAATCTTTTTAATATAAATCAAGCATTGACAGTCGGGCTTTAAAAAAGTTTCAATAATTTTATTCCTTTCATTCATTTATCGAGTAATATAACCGCTCTGAATTTTCTTTATTTATAATATAAATCAAGCATTGACAGTTTCAATAATTTTATTATTTTCATTCATTTATTGAGTCCATTGATTTAATGATTGTGGCCAATTAACATTACCTATTATTATTGCTACGTGTATAATTGGTGCAGCAACCAGCGCACGCATACATATATGTAATTAGCTTAGGTAAAATAAAAGTGATGACTTGGGATTGTAGTATTTAGCGCACTTAGTTGTAAGGCATACAGTACCGAGTGTTGACAACAGAATTGGTCTCCGTACAATCTCCATATTCTACTCTATTTGTCAATTACGTTAATAGTCATTTGACAATTGTAGATTGGGTTTTCTTGTTAGGTTAAGATTAGGTTTGATTTAATAAGCGCGTTAAGCCACCTTGGACAACACCAGCGGAGCTTTTTCAGTTTAGTTGGGAAGAACTGGCGATGCTCTAGCGACCCCACTACCGGGGCCGGGCGTTCGTAACACGACTCTCCGGGGCTAGGTTTCCTTTTAATTAAAAACCATTACTTTCAACTTCAAGTAGAAAAACGTGTAGCAAAGCAATTTGTATAGTTATTCTAAGCCGATACAATACTGTAAAAAAGTAATTTCAAACTAAACAAAATATTACAGGAAATATACTAAAAATTAAACATTTGTAAAAGGTGGTTAAGTCTAGCTATTACAATAAAAAGAGTCTGTGCAAAAATAATTTTAGGTAATGAAAGTCCTTATATTTAAGTAATTCTCTGCTTTTGTTTGTCTGATTAAGTTTTCATAAAAATCCAAGCGTTTTCAGGGGAATGAATCTCGTCCAGATTCTTCAGTTTCTCAGCGGAGATCTTGTTCTTGCATTGAAGCCGGGGAATTTTAATTTTTTAAATATCATTTAGACTTTCCTCCATTTTTAAGACCCAAATTATTAAACGTGTTCTTAGTTTTCTCCTTTACAGCCCTTATTCCTTTGACATGTGGATCCAATATATTGAGGCAATAGTGAATTTCGTAGTATTCAAGTTTGACTCGCATGTCTTTTGAAAACATTTAAAGTCTGGCCTTTCCAATATATGAAAAACAAAATGATTAGTATGGCACGCCTCTCTTATAATTTTTTCTATGTCTTTGGTAACACCCTTGCGTATCTTGATTTGGGCAAAATCGCGGTTGCATGCTAAATATGAGCAACGGCATATCAAAAATTTGCTGAATACTGTCAAATTTGCCAATAGCTACCAGATATATCATCAAAAATAATAACATGCCATATTTGTTTTATACAAATTGACCAAATTATTAGGTATTTCTAGAATGGGAAACTTTAACCTTCCAAAAGTTTGAAAATGGCAGGCGAACTTTCATTACTCCTTCTAACAGTTGTGGACTTATTCCATAGGCACATGTATGCAGAACTATTATAGGAAAAGTGTTATAAAACATTTAGGTATGCGTCAGTGTTGGCATAAAGATAATTTGTTGTAAGTCTATGGTCATCAATCACAATGGTGGTTGGTGGAGGTTGGTTCTTCTTCCTTCATCACCGTTCTGCTTTTCTTTGATGTTATTCCAATTTTTGACGCAACTATGTCTTTTTCAGTCGAGTCTATGGAACTTCTAGTTTCGTAGTTATAGAGCACGTGATTTTGTCTAAGCACCTAGCTCATGGAATTAGAAAAAAAAGGTATTTATTACACTAAGAGAAATGAATCGGAACGTAGCAATACAAAAAAGTACCTTTCACCGTCAGTTTTCGGTAACCTGTACATAACGGAAATAACTTACTATATTAAGTACATTTTAAAGCAGCTAAACACTTAAGTGGGCTTACCTCTCGACATATCCAAAGCATTTGATAGGGTGTAGCATGATGGATTGTTAGGCAAATTGACAGCATACGGACAATTACCAGTACTGTTTCAATGGCTCTCTAATTTCTTATGAGATCGAAGCATCCGACTTGGTATTGATGGACATCTCTCGGGGGAATTTAAAATCAATGGCGGAGTTCCTCAACGGTGTATCTCCCATACTGCTATATATCAACGATTTCTTAGGAAGGACAAATAATTATATTTGCAGTACTCTTATTTCCTCATTCATATCGCGGACTCCAAGGACCGCTGCTCGTTCCCAGCGCGAGCTAGAAAATAAATTGGTGGACTGAGGCGAGGAAAAAATGTCCAGTTGAACGCAGGAAAGAACCAAGCAGCTGTGTTCTCAAAAAAGCAAACACCGCAGAACCTGACTTATCAATGACACGATAAACACTGACTCTGGCCTCATCTATAAGCTTTCTGGGCGTCAACGTAGAAAACAACATGTCTTGGCGTAATTACGTCACCAAAATCGCCAAGGCAACAGCGCTCTATAGAGCAAAAAAAGTTGTATACACCTCATCATCTCTTACTGTTTTATAAGACCCAGATAAGACCATCTCTGTAATCATGTTCTCAGCGTGACACCCTTACACCTTCTCAAGATATTGGACTCTATACCAGAGGAGAGCAGTTCATCTTGTGGATGACCCAGAGTTGACTAAAGACCTTGATAGCCTTGAACATCGAAGAAAAGAAAAGGAACCTAACCAATTGCTAACCTAAGCCATGCCCAAGGCTAACGCAAACTAACCCAAAATTCAGAAAAATTATGGATTGCAACTTGACATTTAGCCGCGGCCAATTAAATCAGGGAACGTAACTTGCATTTTAGCCGCTCGTCATACTAGTCCCTCCATGATCTCCAAAATGACCTGCAACTTTTATTAAAAGGCAGATGAATCTTTATTTAGTATACGTTATACTAAAAGTCCTTTAAATTATATCGTGTGTTCCAAAAACGCGTATAGTAAAAAAAAATGATTTTCTGGTCCGATATATCTCCAGAAAAAAATTAAATATTATTAGAACTAGCTCAAACTATTTAGAACAATATGCAGATATATTTGTGTAGTTTTACCCTAAGTTTAGCGAAACGTCACGATAGTTCGAACATTTATTTAGAGGTCATCTAAAACAGGAAATTATCATACACAGTCAAGACAATTAAGGACTCGATTTAAATAGGGCACACAAGTCACATCACCAAGGCAATTAGGCGCTTCTGTAGAATAATTTTCCTATAGCGAAAAATTATGATCGATTATTAAATAGAAGTGATGTCAATTATAAGGATATGATAGAATTATGATTTTATTTCAGTTAAGCTTAGCCAAGACCCGAGCACCTACAGGTTTCATCACGCGCGGCATGTGTAGTATCCGAGATGCTTTGCTGTACTTGACCCAAGCTGAATCCAACCGAAGATACATAATTTATGTGGGACTTATATGGAATTTCACTTGCATAGTGTGTAATATATTCATTTTGATGGTATCCAGTCTGTTCAAAAATTTGACTTAATAACTGCTATACCAGTATCGGATTAGCCCTTTTTTAATGACTGCGCAATTTTAAGAAATATTAATATCAGTTATAATGTTTCAAAAATATCATAAAATTAATACCCGAGCGTCACTTGTCGCGCTTGACATCTCAATTTCATTATATATCCTAGAAAAGGTGTACTGAACGCGCCTGACTGTTTCCTTCCCTCTCGCTTTGCTGACTTTGCCCGAATGAGCGGTACGAAGCCAAGCCTCACGTTTGACGGCTCTTGGCATTCTGCGCAAAATCTGTGACATAATTAGTATTTCGAGTAGATAGCATTGATCTCCCTACCGAAGATATTATCCAAAAGGGAAGCCTTGTTTATGCTCTTGAACATCTTGACGATGCGATATATTAAGCGAATATATGAAACAATTTGGCGAATAGTTAGAAAACATATCTTCAAAACAGCAGCGTTCATGTCATGAAACACACTAGCAACTAAGAGAGCCCTTCATTAGAATTAACAAGGAGCATTACAAGCATATGCAAAAATGTGAAATATCGAGATCAGGAGTAGGTAAACACATTCAGTCCAACCGACTCACCATACAAGACGACAGCTTAAAGCAACATTGGTGGACACAAATTTTCATTGAAGAAACTGCCAGTTTTACGAAGACAATTTACTGACAAATATTAGGTATCAGGTCCATATTGCTCTTAGATATCTAAGTCGAATGAGATTTTGAGTATTTTTCAATAAGTATATCGGATTAGAGACATATATCTATGGAGTATTGTGCAGTTTGATTTGAACCGCATGCTCTTAAAACTCTGATGAAAGCTGTATTCATCACTTATGTATAGTCAAGAAGGTAAACATGATCATCAATCTTTTACTAACACGTAAATTTTAAATTACCCAGTTAACTAAAGAAGTACTATAACGTAAAATTAATACCTGTTCGTGATGCTGTTACGAAAAAATGTTGAGAGATACGGTATTTTATTTTTATCAAAGCAACGGCGTTCTCATAGCTCCAATTTTCTAGACACTGATTGAATTATTGCTTCAATTATCCATTTTGCCTATTTGCTAAACTGAAATGATATCTTCTTCAAAATGTACGTTTTGTTACAAAGCATAGCCATGAGGGCTTGACATTCAGTCTCAGTAAATTTAGGCTAATTTTTACAAACGTATCTTGAAGTTAAGCTTTAAGTTGACTTATAATTTTGTTTTAATAAGATTCTTCTTTCATTTTAGAGAAATAAATATGACATGTGTGGATTTATACCTATCAATGGAGAATATTAATAAAACACACTCTACAGAGCGTAATGTTACTCGCGGATTAGTATGCATACTTACATTGGTGTTACATTATAGCTTCACAAACCCATTTACATTTGTTAAGATGGCTTATTTAAAAAAATAGCTGTCTGTACAAATTAAAAGATCCAATTTGGATAATAATTCCAGTGATGTTGCAATTTTATCGTAGATGTTTACTAGGAAGTTGGCCAGTGGCGGAGTTAGACTTCGTAATATGCAATTGTATTCCCAAAGGCTAGTGTACACGCATCGACTAGTTTGTCTGCTCTGGAGCCATTGGAAACATTCCAATGATATGCTGATATGGTTGTTAAATAATTTTATTATAATTGAACGTGCCAAGGAATCTAAGGGATCATGATCTATATGCAGTGGGATTACCAGGTAGCGCTGGAAGCTCTACATTCTTTTAAGATTAAAAAATAGCCTGGAATGAGCATCAGTTCTTTGCTTAAAGCGAGCGAAAGGTCAGTCCTTAAATTAAAGCGAGCGAGTAGGCGCCAAACCCTCAATTAAAAGCCACCAGGAATAATCTGACGTAGTTCTTGGAACATAAAGAGATTGACTATAGAGAAATGGCCGATCGTCGGTATGGAGAAGGCCTAGAACTGTTTCGTTGAACCACTATAACCAACAAAAAAAAAACAATAATTGGGAGGAATCGAACATAATATATCAGATAAAGACAATTTAAATGATTCATCATCTAGTCACCCAAATCCATAAGGAAACGTACTAGGGCTTAGACAAAATAAACTCAGTAGCTTGAGTTCAGTAGCAAAACTTTTCATCATAGATAAATTCATTATAATATGCAGCCGCTGGGCGGAGAGGCGAGGCGGTGAACAATCGTGCGCGCCAGTGGTAAATGTTTGAACTTTAACGATCACGTCTTTTATATGTTATATCATTGATGAAACATGGGGCTCCCAAATGTAGTATTATTATTTGTAAAAATACATTAAACACGCAGTGTGTGCTTAAGACCACACGATAGAGGTGAATACTTCAACCATGCTAGATTAATGTTATGAAATACAAGTATTTTTTTGTTTTGTAGACTTTAAAACTACCTACCACAACTTCGATGTTTAAAGTAAGATTTTACCTGAAATTTCCTCTAAAACTAACAAAAGCTGCTGCTTATCATAGATCAAATTATCCATCTCCAAAAATCGTTTTCAATGAGATTTCAGGTAAATAAATCTACTTACAAAACAACTATAAAAATTCATCTGCTAAAAGTAAAATTTTACTTTGGGATCTGCCATGAAATCCACCAGAAATAGCTTCAAACTGTTTTCAATGAAATTTAAGGCATTTCAATGTATAAATTTATATGTACATAAATCTCCTGTCAAGATATTGGAAGACGTATTCATTTAAATTTCTCATAATTCATCAAAAGCAATCGTAAAATTGCGGAAATATTGGAAATAACATTAATTTAATCTCGATTTTCTCAGATTTCTCAATCTCTGAAAATTAATAAAATCAGCAATTTGCTTAATTTCCCGCTCTTTAATGTGCGTAAGTTTATAGTTGATCCAGATTATTCGGAAATGACGAAAAGTTTAAATTCATCTAGATCAATCTGCATAAGAGGCATAATTTTCAAAGTGTTTTTTAAAACAGTAATTATTGGCGTAAATGTAAGTAATCGGCTTTTCTAAAAAAAAACTTTTCGAGAAAAAAAATAAAAATTTTCATTTCTTGACCTAGAAATGGATGTTCTTAAATTTTTCCTGAAAAGTTCATTTTCCAATATTTTCGAAACAAGAACCATTTAAAGAGTTTTTCTCTTAAACTTTTCTATCGGACTGTCGATATCCTCTCAATTTTTCGACCCTATTGCCCCCTTCTCGTGTTTGGTAATGTATAAAAATGCTACTGGTTTCGTTTATTACTGACACCAGATTTCATTTAACAAATCTTGCACATAGCGACTAGATATTATGTTTTATATACTTAGTTATCATCATTGTTAATTGGGGGGGAGGGGCGTGGACGGCTCTCGCGCCGGCAGACGCAGGTTAAAAAATCCAGGAATTTATAACAGGGAGAATAAAAAATAAAAATGTCCCTATATTCCTGTTATATTTGCTTAAATAGATGTGACTTTTATATTCAGTTGGGTTTGGGCCAGTTTAAACTTTCTCCATTATCACTATACATTTCGACCGGAAAACCTCTCCTACAACCAAATTGTCTTGAAACATGTATAAAACTGTTTGCATAGAGATCATGTGAAATTTACAAATGTATTGCTCTAGTAGCCATGCAAGTAAAAATAATTCCGTATCTTTTTCTAAACTCCTTTTAACAAGTAGGTACTTTTATACGTCCAAAGTAGTCTAGACCTGTCTTCATGAAACAACTTATTGTTGGGTCGTTCAGAAATTGCCCTCTTAGTTTTACATTTTTGACAATTTCTGAAAGTATCGTTAACTACTCGTCTTTTTTTTTTAAATCCAATACTTTTCTCGAAATTTGTTTAGTACTATTTCTTGCCCTTAATGAAAGCAATTTTCATGAAAATAACTTTTTATTAATCTAGTAATGCGATGTTTTGGGACTAAAATAACTGGATGTTTAAACTCTTCTTTTGCGTCTATTAAATTTTCGAGTCTTCCTTTTAATCTATATCTATCCCAATTTTGTCAAGTTCTAGTAATAATGTCCAAAGTCGACTATTTTTCTGAACGCAATTTTTAATTTGAAGATGTTCTATTTCTTCCGAAAAACTGTCTAACTGAATCTTTTTCAATATTAGTACTTCTGCTTCTTGTAGTTCTTCCTTTCCTAAAACATTTAGAAGTTGCTTCTACTTTTCCCATTTTTTTATGAATCTCAGCATATAAGCGTGCTACGTCTTAATCTGTTCCATTTTGAAAATCTTTGCGGCTTAGGTATCTCAAGATTTTCCTTAAATCATTAAAACAATATCTGTTTTTTATTCCATTGCGTCACAACCTATAGGGTTATCTGCTAAACTTTCTTGAGGACAGCTATGAGAATCCTCTTTTAAGAATTTAGGACCAGATAACCATATACCGTTCTCCGTATAATCCAGATCCTTGTTCTTTGTTGCTTCATCCATTGGATTTAGTTTCGATGGTACGTATCTCCATTGTGTCGGGTTAGATAAATCATGAATTTCGCCAAGTCTCTTAGCCACGAATACTTTAAAACGTCCTGTCTCAGATCTGATGCAATAAAGTACTGTTTTCGCATCTGTCCTATAGAAAATGTTTGAAATATTTAATTTCATATTTTCTTTTAGAAAACTTCCTGAACCATCCATTTTTCATATGAAGTGTTTGGAATTTCATCATCCCATCCCAACTTGTTCTGGAAAGTTTCTTGTAATAGAATTTTTCCTCGAAACAAAATATTTGTTAGAAATCCTAAAGGGTTAAAAACTAACATTCCCACTTTTAAAATATCACGTTTAGTGGGTGTTCTATTATTTTCTAATATACTTTTACCTATTTTGTATAATTTTGTTTCAAATCCAAAGATATCTACTTTAGGGTTCCACCATACTCCAAGAACACGCTCAGAAGAAGGCTTCTCCTAATTGTCCAAGGTTTTTTCTATGTTATTTCTACTAATGTTACATTTACTAGGTATAGGTATCATGAAATAGGTATCTGAAAAAAAAATGTAGTAGCCGATGATAGTTGTTAAATTTCTTTGTTAATAATATTAATATGTTATTGTCATTAGAAAAATAAAAAAAAGTCTGCCAAAATAATATATTTCACCATTTAATTAAGAAATGTTTCTACAAGACCAGGCTCGCGAAGAGGATCAATGTGCTCAATAATACTATGGAGGGGAATGAACCGAAACAGGGACCCAGATACATATGAAATAGGAGTAGTATTCTTTGGATCAACATGTGGACCATGCCTTGCTGAGTTTGGCCACGTCGGATCTTAGGTGACAGTTTTCAGAAGTGTTAGACAGTTAGTAGAACTATTGGACGGATTACCCTTGTTTCAACCACAACGGCGCCTCTGCTCATTTTGAGCGGCCTGTTCGCTGGATGAAAACTATCTTGAAAGGTGGATAGGCAGAGGTGGACCAGTATCCTGGCCAGCGGGATCGTCGTACTTATACCCACTGAACTATTATCTTTGGTGCTACATGTGCAACCAACATAGTTTCTTCAAGGGAGGTCGATACTCGTGAGGATCTTCTTCAAAGAATTATTCAAGCTGGAAATGAAATAGAAGAAATCGTATCCAGATTCTTCGGACATTTCACAACATTCGCGTAGAGCTAGAGTTTGTGTCAGAGAAAATGGAGGTCTATTTGAACACCTTCTCAGGAAGTAGTTTTTTAAATTAACGCATTTTTGTCTCATTATTACCCTGTCAATAAATTGACATATTTATTTCGACTTCAATTTATTTAGTTTCGTAAGGGGCGTGAGAGCTGATTTTTTTTTATTAAGCAACTTCTTTATGGACTTAATTTTTTCAAAACGGTTTTACTCAAAAACGGGTCCTATCAAGATGAGCCAAGGGTACGTTTTTACGTAGAAAAGTGAAATTTCATAATTAAAAAAAAATTAGAAAAACGACTCGTTTAAAAAATGGGGTTATTTTAGTCCTAAAACTCCCCTGTATGTAACGCCTATGACTAAAATTTTGAAATTCTGAATTTATAATCTGGTTGGGCATCAAGAGCTTATACACCACACTTAATTTCAAAATTGTATTATGACGGTTAGGTAAAACCGTCTTGAGGGTGCCACATTCGAAGGGGTGTAGCTCCGTTAGCAAGCATTTTCGGAATATGTTCATATGAAAAAATTCTATTATTTTTATCCATAGAATACGCTGGTAAAGTATTGCCCCTTAAGTTCGGGATACCCTGTATAAGATGTAATCATCACCGCCTCCCCACGTAGTAGCTCCATATGTCAATTAATAGTAACATGGAAAAGCTAATGGAAGAATAATTCTTGTACTACGTCTGGTTGCGCAATACTTAATTTATTATAATACATCCATAATTTCCACTTCCCCAAAAGCAATAAACAATATTTTTAAAGATTTTATGATATCTGTTCAAGTAATCGGAGAAGATCAAAGCAAGTCCGCAATCTTGCTAATAATAATTGTTAGTTTTTGATAGAATGTATTAGTATATTACATAATAAGTGATCAAAGTGCTAATTCCCGAACGAAGAATTTATTTAGCACGACGTGTTAGCTGAGTGCGGAAATCCTCCGAGGTTTAGAACGTACTTTCACATAAGTAATATGCACTATTTTTCCTAGGACCACCTATGAAAATGACACAAAGAGCACTCTTTAGATTCTTAAGGAAGCGATTAATATCACACTCGTGTTGAAATCCACTTTTCAATAAGTCTTCAAGATTTTCAATCTTCCTCACGTCATCCACATTTGTCAAGTCAAAATGTTAAATTCAAGAAATTTTAAATTAAATATCAACGGTTCAAATGATACCCTCTTGCGATATTACTATGTTCTAAAATAGATAGTTTGTAAATGATAATATTAGATAGTGGCCATTTGGTCTGAAAGATCGTACAGACTTCATTTATATGGGCCATAATGCTCGACCACCCAGCTATATGGTGTAGTGAACTCCCGCTAGTGAACACAACCCATAAAGTGTGATCAGGATTCTCTCCCGAACGTAACAAAATGTAGAGCTTTGGGACTAGCATTTTAGGATCCTTTACACAAATAGTGCACTATGTAAAAATCGATCTCTCCTATTGGTCGATCAATCTTGTATTACGATATGTCTGCGTGATGCAATCGATTTCTGTCAAGAGCTCTCGTGGTGTAGAGGTTTATACAGCTGGGTCTCACCTGCACGGCCTGGGTTCGAATCCCGTTGCTTTTTTTATATATTTTTTAAGATTATGTTTCTAAACAGTTTTTTCATGATTTTGGGTATACCTTGGGTTAGTTTGGGTTAGCACCTGGTTAGTTTCCTTTTCTTGAGCCCCCGTAGCGAGCGAAGCGAGCGGAGGGCCATGCGGATCGACCAATAGGAAAGGCCGTTTTTTATATAGTGCACTATTTGTGTAAAGGATCTTATAAGGCTTGGGACTACCCCTATTGTCAAGGTGCCGTGATAATAACTGTTTAATTTTTTTTCGCAGAATTCGCCCAAAAAGAAAATATTTTAACTTCAAAATGAGTCGTTCGATAATAAAATATTCCTGAATGAATCTTTCTGCATTGTTTGTAACTTTTTCATCATTAAAGGACCCAAGGCTTTCCTAATTTTGTGCGCCCGTATATTACGTTATATATCGTCTTGAGCAAATTATTGGAACTGCGTTTACTGAAAACGGTATTCACTGAGAACTAACAGAAAAATTCTGTAAACGGAAACCAAAGTTATATAAAGTTAAGTATGTATTATTTGTTATGTGCCTTTGTATTCTCGCGGGACATTGCAGACTTAAAAGGAAATATGCAGCCTCTTCCTGTGTTCGAAAGCATTCACATAGACTTAGTTTGTATGATTTTTATCGTACTGGTGTGTAAATCTTTCTTTTGAACGAGTATCCGCTATTTTCTGCTTAAAATGCCTGAAGTAAAAACATTTAAGTCGGGGAACGCGACATGAAGTTAAAATTATTTCATGAATCTTAATGATTAATATTTTATATTTGTGAAAGCAATAATATGGTCTATGAGATTTGTTGGTATTTTAAACTATGGCAATGGTTTATTTTCTATATATTATAAAACCGTATAAAATAAAATACATGTCTGACTGACCTACCCGAACTTCTTGATAAACATATGTGTCTCATGTTTTTTTTATGGATTTCTCTGCAACAAACCATTTAAGCTATTCACTATTTATTTTGAGGGTCGTCAACATAATTATCAACGGACAAAATTTCTTCTAGGCCCCACACAACTAATTGTTTTTATGGCAATGACGCACACACACACACACTAAAGGGAGATCATATGGCACTCGACGAGCGGTGTGTGTGCGAAGATGTTGATTGACACGGTTCTTGATAAGCGGTAGATTGTAATTTTGGGAAAACAAATGTCCTGGGAGTTAGTCCCATAGCGATGCAGTGCGCCAGGCAAAGAAGTCCATGTAAAGTCATGTTCTAGGTGTGTTTCCAGTTGTACCACGAACGGCTGCGCTCTTGCCGTCTGTAGTGACATGTCTGGCAGGCGTTGCTGGGGGCAGGACCAGGCGCGTTAAATCCTGGGAACATCTGTAAAACAAGGGTATCTCGGCCACATGTATGCGGTGTTCCAGACTATACAGATCCCGGGTGAACTCCGGGTCGCCGATGAAACGCACAGCTCTCTTATGAATGGTATCCAGCAGTTTTAGGGTGTGCTTCGATGCGGCACACCAGATGTGTGAGCAATATTCTAACAGGACATATTGCTATTGACCGAGACACTGACTACCTAGTCCACTTGACGAGGATGAAGGAATGGTCGATCATGCCATAATGTTGTTTTGCTGCATTGAACTCGACCAAATTTCGTTCGAACTGTCTCCAGATCTTGATTAATTGCTGTAATCTGCTCCTGTCTGCGGTGATAAGTCTCAGTCGCAGGTAAAGATTTTTCTGATCTAAATTGGGTGAGAAGGGTACTGTTATTTGCAAACTGTAAGCAGGATTATTGGTCTCTAATAAATCTTTAATATAAATGAGGAATAGAGTTGGTGAAAGTATTGCATCCTGAGGCATGTCCGAGTTAATGGTGAATGTGTCTGAGATGTGTCCGTCAACTGTAACGTGCAGAGATCTGTTCTCAAGGAAAATGGCAAGCCAGATGCAGAGAGAGGCTGGCAGTCTGAAGGACGGCAGTTTGTTGAGCAATCCGTCATGTCAAACTCTCTCGAATGCCTTCGAAATATCCAACGCAATCGCTCGAGATTCTCTGTAGTTCTCAATTGTCCTATTCCATATATGAGTGATATGAGCCAATATATCTCCTGTCGATCTCTCTTCGGGAAAACCATATTGGTTATCGCTAATTAATCTGTTGGTCTCAAGGTACTTGAGTAATTGATGATTGACTACACGTTCTATGATTTTGGAGATTATTGGAAGCAAGGCAATTGGGGGATAGTTTGAGGACGTGGTTGTCTTACCTTTTTTAAAACAAGTTGCACTGGAGCGACTTTCCAAGAAGATGGGTAAACCCCTCATCGGTAAGACAGAGTCTGGAAAAAATAGCTTTTTCTTATCTAGTTCTTTGAGGATTTGACAAATATCACGGAGATAAACTTTACTTATACCATGGTAGTGTTGATGTTCGGTATAGTAGGGAGAGCTTTGCCCTGGGTAATGTTTAAGGTAGAGTGCTATGAAAAAATTTGGCGAACATGTTTGCATTTTCCTTGGCTTTAGTCGCCGTGATGCAGCGTTAATATGTCAAAGGTGGGAGAGACGTTTTTGCAAAGTTATTACTTACTCCCTTTGCTACAGACCAGAATTTCCTTAAGCCATTAGGGCATTGCAATAGTTTATTCCTGATCCTTTCATTGTGTTTGGGTTAGTCCTTAGTTTCGACAATCACACATTTGCATTCGTTTCTCGCTTCGGCAAAATAATTGCGATTGTCAGCGGTCTGATTTTGCTGCCAGTACTTGTAGGCTTGTTGTTTTCTGCTTAGAGCTTTTTCAGACCTTTGAGCCAGGGCTTTCCTGTCGACGATAACTTGTTGGAATTTGGGATATATGATTCCGTTCCTGAGGAGATTACTTGCGTAATCTCTTCGCAGCAGATTGCTGCAGATGTCGAGCCAAGGAATATCTAGGTAGAACTCTTTAAGATCATCTCGGTTGGCATAATTGTAATGCCAGATTTTATGAGGCAATGACGGATCTTTCTGTAGGAGTGGTAGTTCACGAATCGTGGTAATAAGTTCGTGGCAGGCGGATCAACTCTAATTATGTACTGGTCAAGATTTGTGGCTAGAAAAAGATCCAGGAGGGCGGCAAATTTGCCCCTCTCTGATATCCGAGTTAGTTCGGGGAAGTCTGCAGCTGGTGGCAAATGCCTCAGCTTTGTTAATCTGATCAAGTAGCGCTTCTCTTTTATCCACTCTTGTTGAATAAACCAATGTTTTCAACCAACCCCAGAGACAATAATATAAAGGATTAAGGTCTGGTGACCTTGGTGGTCCATTTTTAGGACCGCCCAACGGTTGGAAAAAGAAATATTTAAATAATTCCTTAATTGGAGACAAAATTGCGGAGGGGCACCATCATGCTGGAAATACATTCGTTGCCAAATATCTAAGGGAATATCATTCAAAATTCTAACTAAGTTATTTTGCAAGTCTGTAAATATTCATCACCAGTGAGACGTCCATCCAGCACAAAAGGACCAAACAGTTGATCGCCGAGCATACCACCATATAGTTATATTCAATTGAGGCTGAAAATTTCATTCAAATGTGGTGAGGATTTTCTACTGACCAACTATGTTCATCCACATGCAGAATTGCAATCTTTTGGCATGATCGTCCACTTGAAGATGTTGGACTGGTTGTAGAGGAAATGGTTTTAAACTGTTAATTTTAAGTGTTCCTCAAACGGCTTTGTGTGAAGGTACTTTAAATTCATTTGCAATCCGTCTCGTACTTTCAACTTGGGTTTTCTGCAATAATATCAAGAATAGCTTCTTCAGTTTCTACATCGAGGCCCTTTTCCCTTTCGGAGACAATTTTAATAGCCAAGTTTCTGGAGCTTTTAAAAACACGTGTTGAAAAACTTTTCTGTTTGGGACTAACCGATTTGCATAACGACGCCGATACTCATCTACTGCTAAATATCATGTCAGCGTATTCCCTGTGCTTAAACGTATGTAACATTGTACATACAAATGCTGAAGTTTCAACTAACCCAAACTAATACAAGTTCGCAGTGATAAAAATTACAACTTTAACACTGACAATCTTTAACATTTTTTCCAACGTCATCGCCATCTTAAAAAACACACTGTTCTAGTTATTGCCGGGAAACGATATTTTACTTATTGGTGGAAAACGATATGGTGTAGCAGAAAAACTGAAAAGGCCTTTTTTCTTTAGAATTGGCAATATAATTAAATGAACATAAATTTGAAAGGAAAACAGTGAATAATAAGAATAATAAATTTTTGGGTGTCACGTATGCCCCTTATGAAATTTTAATAACTAGTTTAGTGAGAAAGACGTCTTTTTATATCAGTTTAGATACCACTAACGCTCAGTGTACTATCCTAAATCATTTTCAAAATATTTAAGAAAAGCTGATTTTCTATAATTTTTTGTCACCGTGTAACTCGGAAATGACTTCCAGAACAGGCCCATAAAATATTTCCCTTTCCTCCCGAGACACCCTGTATAACCACAGAAACCACTTATATAAGATTTAGTTTGGATTTGAGTCTAGCATAATTTTCGATAATTATCTTAATATATTCAGATATGTAACAATCTTAAAACCATTCTGTGTAAACAGTATTAAAGAAAAGTTTAATGAGCAGGTGGAAATTTAACTGACTGAAATTTAGATGACTCCGAGCAAACTATCGAAATAACCGTCCTAATTTTTGTCATATAGATGTTAACTGAAGATTCTCTGAAACGTTCCGAGGCATGAGTCTGGAAAAGAAAACCAACTTATAAAACAATTGAAAAAATTGCTACTGCAAGTTTCGTATAACTTCTATTTTCTCTAGATTTTGTAAAATAGTTGTGAATGACTTCGTATAAAGACAAATCTGCATTTGAGTATGCTAATTCAAGTATTGTCTAGGCAAAGGCTTCATCCATAAAAATCTCAAAACCGGATTTAATTCTGTCGACAATAATTATTGAATTCAAAGCATATTTTCCATTGTTTCGAAGCAATGGATCAGCAGTTTATAATCGAAATACTACTCTTGAATGATTAAAACCAATATAATATGATTCTTGCATATATTATTAAAATATAAAACGATTTTAATATTTCAAAGCTATCTTGCTTGTCTGGTTGAGTTAACGTGCCTTTTTGCTGCCTTGCGGCGCTATCAAAGCTGTCTTGAAAAGAGTTATTTCTTTACATATGCATGCCATGCTTTCTTTTAAACGGACGATCAGTTTTAGACTCGTACAGACAACTTTTGTTTTCGTGGCCAGAAACAATTTCAGTCGCCTTTCAGCCGAATTTTCTCCTCAGGCCAAATTTAAAATACCTGTTAAGTCCACGCAAGGAATTTTTTGAACACCGCCCAGTATCTCAACTGTTCTCTTACTGCTTTGCTATTATGTTCCAGGCTATTTAATTTTATTGGCAGTAATATTATACGCTCGAAGAATGTCGAATGAGTTTATAAACGCGTAAGATGGTCATAATGCCTAGGATATTTTCAAGTTAGGTTTAAGTTTTGTTCTTGTTCTGAAATTCAACGGTATATGGCAAAATACAAGCACATCTAAGAAATATTTTATGGCGTAAATCGGAATATGTTAAAGCCCGAAGCGTAACTTCAAATTCCCCGTGAAATAAGTAATCATTTAATAAGCAAAAAATAACTTTTCTAGAACAAAATAATTAATATCTATATATAATTAAATGAACAATACTATGGCAAATAAAAAACAAAAACAAAAAAAAACCTTAAAAATAAATATTATTTTCAAATAATAAAAGAATACATGAAAGCATTCATTACCTAATAACAAAATCGCACAAAGCAGGAACTTAAAATAAACCTAAGAGAAGTCAGTACAAATGATATATTTTTAATATAACAATTCAAATATTCAATAAGACAAATCTCTAACAGAAAAATTATGGTTTTTAAATACTTAAGAAATACATAAAGAAGTGAAGTGAATAAAATTGCGCATGTAACGCTAAAAGTTGTATACGCTCCTCTGTTTCACTCTCATTCGGGAGAATTCGGCTTGAGTCGACTTAAGCCAAGCAAAAGAAGCAAGAGAAATAAGGTATTAAAAACCTTATCTGGATTACCTTGTACATTTTGTCAATCTCTATACTATATTTATTCGAATAGTCATCTCTAATAATAATAATAATAATAATATTCTTTATTGCCAGCAAAATTATGTTCACATAAAAAAGCAACGTCAAAAAGTAATTGTTTCTTGGAAACATTATATGACAAACACAAAAAGCATACAAAGTAATTTTACAAAATTATTCACCTACAATTGTATGATGATACAAATAGAAACAAAATCAAAATATTTAAAATTTTAAAAATGTTACAATACACAATGCGTATATACAATATACAAACTGAAAAATAGGTATGGCAAAAGAACAATTGATCTGACTACAAAGTCAAAAGAATAAAAACACTATCAAATAGCCACCGGGATAGGTATTTTTTAGAGCTTTTTATGCTCTTAATCTGCCGAATTTCTCTTGGCAACACTCCAAATGCTTTTACGACTATGTAGTTAGGTCCCCTTTCATAAAAAGTGGAATTGTTAGTGGGTATGCTCAGGTCAGTGCCACCCCTAGTCAACAGACTTCTACTCTCAGATCGCAATTGCACATTCACGGGAAATGACTGACAAAACCAGGGACCTGAAGATGGTACTGTAAGGATGCCCAACTTACTGATTGGTCTACATGAAGCCCTTGGATGAAGGTTAAATATGCATCTTATAATGCGTTTTTGAGCTAGAAAGATTTGTGAAGCCGACCTACAGGAGCCCCAAAAGCATATCCCGTAGACAATCACGGACTGCACCTGCCCAAAGTAAAACAGTCTGAGTGAATCCCAAGTCACCACCCGGCTTAGTCTTCGAACAAGAAAACACAGGCTGCTGAGTTTGGCCCTAAGAGTAAACATGATATTCAAAGCTCAATGATGGATCCAAGGAGACACCCAAAAATCTTACCTGATCCATGGCAGGAATGGATTTACCATTCAGATTTAGATAATTTCTTATTAAAGAGAATTAGACTGGTCTTGTCATAATTTAAGGTGAGGTTGTTATTAGAGCACCAATCCCTCATCCTCGCCGCTGCATGCGAACATCCATGGGACAGTCCAAGCAAGGCCGTATCCACCGACGTGTCATCAGCATACTGGGAGATACGAGCCTCTAATACAATGCTATGAAAGTAATGATTTGCACCACTCCTTGAAATATAAACGGTCTACTGCCTCTACAGCATAAACGATTGTAACAGAGAAGCAGCACCACCCTTGATACCATAAACTGCAAGTTTTGAAATTAGTAAATTATGATCTACAATGTCGTAGGCCTTCGACATGTCAAAATACAGGCCAGCAACCTTGTTATTTTAATCAATTTGTTCAGTGATAAAATGGATTGCGTGAAATATTGCCTTTTCGGTGGATTTATTTGGCTGAAACCCAAATTGACCATCGTTCAGGATATTAAATATTTAAAGATAATCAAAAATTTTGGTAAATATTACCTTTTCGAAGACCTTCGACACTGCAGGAAGCAGTAAAATAGGTCTGTTCCCTTTTTGTATACTGGAATAAGTTTGTTTTTTTGAGATCAGCAGGAAAAATTTGTGTTATAAAGCATTCGTTTATGATGTTTTCGAAGGGATCACAGACATATTCAGCCACATATTTTAGGACAGAAACTGGAATCTCATCCATACCAGAGGAGTATTTGTTGGGCAACCCAGAAACTACCCTGAGCACCTCTTGTGAATCTACCGGAAAAGTAAACATTGTAGGAAAATCATCCTCTTCCGCAACATTGTAATACCTAACTTGATATGTTAATAAAACACTTTAAAAATCTGGAAATATTTTATTTTTTATCTCGACATAAAGTACAGAACTTCCGATTATGCATGAAAATCCGACAACTCTTCTGGCACTCCTTCGCTTTTTAATTAAATTTTTAATAACACCTCCGCATATCTGTTCCTAAATTTTGTCAATAATGCCTCGAATCTCGTCTTTAAGTTGGTGAGTTAGCTTTAGACTTTACGAAATCCCACAGAAAAAAAATCACAGGGAGTCAGAACACAAGATTCTCTCTCGCTGGCAGATTTTTGTCTTCGTTACGTGAAATTACTCTACCAGGAAATTTTCATGCAACAAATCATCGTTTCGTACGCTGTGAGACAGGTAACATCGTCTTGTTGGAACCACATGTTTGCATAATTATCGTTGAATCCAGGCCACAAAAAGTGAGTTATCATGTTACCGTTACAGCATTGACGGTTTCATCTTCGAAAAAGCAGAGTCAGTCCAATTATGCCCCCAGATCAAAGTCCGCACTAAACAGTGACCCGTTAGAGATGCATATATTTGCTTTTCTTCACCCCAAATTCTCTAGTTTTGTTTATTGACGTAGCCACTGATGTGAAAGTGCGCCTCATCGCAGAACAAAGTTTCCTTTGAACATCTTCTTGTTGCCTTGCCAGAAATCAATTAACAAGTTCCCAGCGCATTGCATGTTGTACTGGCTCAGTCAGTTGAATTTTGTAGGTATTCAAATTAAGAAATTACATAAAAATTCGCTGTAACTGCTTCTCGGAACATCAACTTGTTGGAAACGATCACGAATCGAGGTTTCAGGATTTTTGGTAACATTTTCGGGTACTGCGGTAATATTTTCAATAGATCGACTAGTTCAATGGCGTATGAACCACTTCCATTAATTTTAATCACTAACCGTCGGACTATTGTCTCCGCTCAGAGGATTTCACATAATTTTCGAAAAATTTCTGAATAGAATTCTCCATATTTATGAGTCTTAGCAATCGTAATACGTTGTTCTAGAGGAGAGTACATCTGCATGACTAATAATATGTGAATGTGTTTGCGCTGCAACAAATATTTATGCAAGGTTTTACTTTGCACAACATAGAAAAATTTTGAAATTTGAATCCGGCTTACCTATTGACAAGTTCGGTAAAAAAAGATAGGCAACTATAGGGCCTACTTGTATGCTCTTTTGGCCTGGTCACACGGAATTAGAATTTTCAGCAGTGGTTGGTGGTTATTTCCCAACATACACGGGTATTTGGCTGGCCCCGATTAAGGCTTTTTACTGCTTTCTGTAAAGCTGCACGTCACACTATGCGGTCAGCATCACTTCGCCAAAAAGGTCTCAAACTAACAGGAATAAAACTTGTAGAACCCTCTAGGCCAGGGAAATACCGGGCGGAGGATGGGGGCTTAGACCCGAGGAAGGACCATTTTAATAGGGGAACCTCACATTGCATAAAGTACATTTTTACCGGACGATATTGCCGATGGTACGAGAAAAGAGAAAATATTAAGGGCTATGTGCTTGTGTTTTTGTCTCCTTAAGTGCTCATCGCAGGGAAGGGTAATACCTCGTCAAATGCCAAAAGATATCATGACATCCAACAGGAGATACGGCTACGAGCACTTCAGCACTGTATCCATCGATACCGGTTGTGTGCGTTCCAATATTCCCAAGTATGAAATAGTTAATGTTTTAAATTTTAATTTTAAGTTCAGAATAGGTATAAGGTTTTAATGTAAGGTAAAGAGAATATCAATCACATAACTCTACCAGTAAAAGGGAAGAAACTGTATTTCTGGGTTTGGTAGCAATTGCAACGCTTCAAGATTCAAGGATGGCGGCTAGACGCCATTTTAAAGTAAAATTTTAAATCGGAAGGGATGGCTTACCCTACATTCTTTTGAAGTTCTAAGCGAATACTTTACAATTCTAGAATATTAAGTCGGTATCTTTACTCAATACAAAATGGCGGATAACGTTATTAAATAAGGAAATGATGGTATTTCTTGACACATAAAAACTCTGTCTGAGATTTTCATTGATGTTAATTCAAAATGGGCTCCTGTAGTGATTTTTTCAATCGCATTTTTATTGCCAGCAAGTTCAAATAAGACTTAGGTATTAAATATATTTTTAGCTACTCTATGGCTTTTCTGATCTTAGATAATTTCTACAAGTCCAAATTAAAATTAAAAAAAAAATTTGGTCTTTAGCATTGATGCAGTCAGTCAAATTATTTCTCCAAGGTCAGACATCCATTAATTAGCATATTTCATAAAAATATGTTTATTACTTACTTGCAAACCTGGGTAAGAATTATAAATTGCCAATTGATGAATTTTCATGTGTACAATATGCAAATCATGTGGTCGTAATCTCTAGTACAGTATCATGACATCGCCTATATAAAAATATATTTTTTCCCTTTCATATACATTGTTCTCCGTGAAACAGACAACAGGTGTCCTTTATCTGTGATTCCAATTCCGATCTCGTCTCGTATCTTTTCTCGTCTGCATGAGCATGACTTTAAAAGTATGGGTAAAATCAAAGAAAATCACCGCTATTATCTACTACCAAACGGAAAGGAACCGTAAGAATGTTTCTGTAAAACTGGCGTTACGTTAACCCGATTGTTTTCTTACCCATGCAAGGCGATACCAAATATGGAGCGGTATCATCATAAGCTGATCAGCGAAGTGTTATTTTTATCTTGTGAATAATAAATTTATGTAAAATTTGGATCGATAAAAATAATAATCTTGCCACATGATAATTCATACGAGATTTAAAGTACATTTTTCATATTTTAGTCATATTTTGCTAGTTTCTAGAGATTAATCTGTATTAATTTAATAATATCTTGAAAAGTTCACGTCGCTGAAGATAAAATAAAATACTAATAGAATTCAAATAATAATTGTATGTCATTATAATAATATAAGAATATTTTGTTATATAACTTACCTATATTCTTCAAACCATTTTTATTGAATGACCCTTTGGTATCTATTCTAGGCCATGAAATTAGGGTATGCGAGTCTTTCAAAATGCTCTGTTTTCATTTAACCTGGAATCAAGAGAAGCAGTTTGTTTTATAAAGTATGCATCCAAAGTTTTGGGAACTTTTTAACACTTAATTTATTCTTTTATTGTGAGATACATCAGGTTATCATTGTTCAAAAATTAGTATTAATACGTCAATATGCATGTGCAACAAGTCATTCAAAACTTGAAATTCGTAATAGTTTATTTCTCAACGAGTGCGGAAAATGCCAGTTTTCCGCACGTGATTGCAATTACGTCCGGAAGAGACACTTTCCGCAAGAGTTAGGAGAAGTATACTGCATATTGATCGCTGAAGTCCACATTTTTTTTTTGATGATATTTGACTACAAAGTATTCCAATATAGTCAGCCGATTATGCACTACAGTTTCGAAATTAATAATAATTCTATAGAGCTGTTTTAGGCATTGCAAGATTCAGAATTTAACACTCTTCAGGCGTATTAACTGAACTCACTTTGCACAAAAAATTTACTTGACCGGTTAATTTCTTAATTTCCGCGCGGCAAAATACTTTTCCGTAGTAGTGTGGAAGAGTTCAACTTCTAATTTGGGCTGCCATTTCAGTAAACGGTCTATCAAGACCGTATGTCGGGCGGGTTAGAGGCGAAGCTGTAGATCCTAACATCGACTCAACGCAAAGATATGTTCCAAAATTACTAAATTGCATCAGTGATCACCACCAAGAAGATTAAATAACATTTTAGCCGGATTTAGCGTCGTATACAAGGGATTCGTTAGCCGCAAACAACATACCTTTTGTGCCACGAAACGACGATCACCCAAATATTCCCCAAGCTCGCCCAATTCAAAATTTTTTATCCCTGTTGAGCAGAAGGGTCTATGACAAGATGAAGAACTTTTGCGCTGAATAATCTATCAGGAATCAAAACAGTAGCGCCAAACATCCAACTTTTTTTTATAGAAATCCTCCATTTCTAGTTAATTACCCTCGAGAATTATTGTCCGTAAAAACGATAAACTCTCAATTCCCGGATTAACAACTTAAATAGAAAAATGTTAGAGTGAAGCTTAAATATTATTTTGTTCAGTATCTGTACGTTCATGTGATTTTACAGAATTGAGGACGAGTTTCTTGAACCGGATGACTTGATTATATCCACATAGATATTTGAATATCAAACTCTATTACCTAATAAAAATACATCGGTAATATCTGTACAGGGTCAATTTTTATATTTTCCCACCCCCTTAACTTTTTTGTGCCACTATGTAGAAATATGATGTGAATAGGAAAGTTGTAGTGCTTGAGAAGTGCTTCCCAGAAAAGTTATTTTTGTCCATACAGGGTGTTGCAAAAAGTGTGAAAAACAAAAAAATATATTTTTTTTAAATGGAACGCCCTGTATATTTCTCCTCAGAACGAAAGATCTTTGTTCTCCGATTACAAAAATATATAATTTGTCCACATTTGCTTAAGCCATTTCCGAGCTATTTAACTTTAAAAGTTGATTTAAATAAAATAAATCAATGTTTTAATAATTTTTTATTATTATATACAAATTCGTATCTTAACATGTTTGATAATAAAAAAAACACAAGTATTGCAATTGTTGAATATGCTTCTATTGATACAAGCTCGGAAGTCGCTTTCTAATTTATTTCTTGTTTTGGTAATAAAAATTGGATTGTTTGTTCTGTTTAAGGTCGTTTATGTAGTATAAAATTCTCGCCATGAGCTCTTCAATATTGGCACTTCTCTGAGCATTAACTTTGTTTTTTAAATACCCCCACAGAAACCCATCTAAAGGCGTGAGATCTGGGCTGTTCAGTGGCCAGTGGACGGTTCCTCGCCTACCGATTCATGTTTCGTATCTATTGTTTAAAAAATTAACCACAGACATAACTTTGTGAGATGAGGCACTATCTTGGTGCCATATTATTTGAGGATATTTTCGAAATGAACACATATCCAAGAGAACCTCTATTTCCTGATTTAAAAATTGTAAATACATTTCGCCAGTTAGGGAACCTTCATAAAAACTAGGGCCAATAATTTGGCCGTTTAGTATGCCACACTACACATGCAGGGACCTTCTGCCCTTACATTTTATTTCCGATAATTCTCGTGGGTTTTGAATGGCCGAAAAATATGTGTTTCTTCTTTTAAATATACCCGCAGTTAAAAGTGCATGCACTCGTTAGTCCATAATATTTTATTAAAAAAAATATCGCTCTTGTTCCTTCCTTTCTAACATATTTTCACAAAATATCATTCGCGCAATTTTATGGGCGTTTTCTAATTTTTGAACTGGCATAATTTTATAAAGATAATACCCATAGTTTTTAAGCGTATTTTGAATTTTGGCTGCTGACTTATCAAAATGCTTATGGTCATCTTCTATGGATCTATTCGGGTTTTCTAAAAGGTGTTGGTTTAGTACATCATTAGGTTTTTAATAGTAGTTAATTTCTGTTACCTTGGAAAAACAACAAAATATCTAACTCCTCATTTTCATTAACTACGGCAATTGGCTTTTTCCTGTGAATTGATTTTCGTTGCCTAAATCTCCGATCTATGTTACTAAAAGTTATTCGGTCCGGAACTTTAGGAAAAATGCGTCTATATTCCCTCCTAGCTGCACACGCATTGTTAAGATTTTGATACAAATGCAACATTTCACACTTCTCTTCTTCTGTATAGCGCATTTTGTAAAATAACTTAAATCCAAAACAATTCAAAAATGGGCAAACTTATGGAACTTTATCAACAAATAGAATAACTGTTTTTGTCACTGTCACATAGAGAAGGCTTTCTTTGTCTATGCACTGTTATTCACGGTTGTTTTTCAAATTAGAGCTAGACCTAGCACGACTCCTAATCAGCCTTCAGTTTACCGATGTCTTTGCGGTGCAATGAAATGTTTGGAAGTAGTCTGATGGTTCAGTGGTTAGACGCTGGACCTTTGATATGGCGACCGGGGTTCAATTCCTGTCGGTTTAAAAAAAAAGGTTATGTTTGTAAAAAGTATTTTTTCTTTGTTTTAGGCATGCCTTGGGTTAGTTTTGGTTAATTTCTGTTAGCGAGCGGCGGGTCATGCGTGAAGTGAAATAATACATTGGGCTTATTAGGTGCCGTGCTAGGTCTAGCTCCAAGTCTATTTTCACACATTTCATATTTTTCTTAAAGGCGAGCAAGGCTTCTTTGATTGGTTTAAGTTTATGTTTTGTCAACTTTTAAAGTTAAATAGCTTGAAAAGGGCTTAAGCAAATGTAGGCAAATTATATATTTTTGTAATCGAAGAACAAAGATCTTTCGTCCTGAGGAGAAGTATACAGGGCATCCCATTTAAAAAATATATATTTTTTTGTTTTTCGTACTTTTTGCAACACCCTGTATAGACAAAAATATGTTTTCTGGGAACTACTTCTCAAGCACTTCAACTTTCCTATTTACATCTATTTTCAACACAGTGGCACAAAAAAGTTAAGGGGGATGGGAAAATATAAAAAATTACCCTGTACATTGATATGTGGACTAATATAAGTATAATATATTAATGTCATCTAAGGCTCTAAATTGGACACAGGGCCGAGATACTTTCACGGCAGATGTTACCAGGATTTCGCTCGCCTCATCCCACCCCTGGCAACGCCTGTCAGACATTCACGATAGACGGCTAGAGAGCACACCAGTTCGTCGTAAAACTGGAAACACCTAGAATATCGTTTTACAATAACTCCTTTGTCTGGCGCACTGCATCACTGTGGAATTCACTCCTAGGACATCTGCTTCCACCTAATTACAACCTACAATTATTCAAGAACCGTGTCAACCGTTAGATCAGAAAAACCCTTACCAGCGACTGAGACTCATCACCGCAGACAGGAGCAGATTACAGCAATTAATCAAGACCTGGAGAAAGTTCAAACTTGGGACGACCGAAATTTGGTCCAGTTCAATGCAGCAAAGACCCAAGCAGCCACGTTTACCAAGAGGGCCAATACAGCGGGCCCTGACATTATTATGGCAGGGTCGACCATTCCTTCATCCTCGTCAATCGGACTGCTGGGTATCTCGGTCAACAGCAATATGTCCTGGCATGACCACGTTGCTAACATCGCAAAATCAGCCTCCCAGAAGCTTGGTGCGCTATTTCGCAACAAAAAACTCTATACACCGCAGCAGTTGCTCTTGCTCTACAAAGCGCAAATAAGACCGTGCTTAGAATATTGCTCAGATATCTGGGGTGCCGCACCAAAGCACACCCTAAAGCTGCTGGATTCCATACAGAAGAGAGCAGTGCGTCTCGTCGGCGACCCGGAATCTAGATAGTCTGGAACACCGCAGACATGTAGCCGAGATATCTCTGTTTTACAGATACTTTCACGGCAGATGTTCCCAAGATTTGGCCCGCCTCATCCCGCCCCTGGCAGCTCCTGTCAGACAGTCACGACAGACGGCAAGAGCGCACCAGTTCGTCGTACGACTGGAAACTCCTAGAACATCGCTTTACAAGAACTCCTTTGTCTGGCGCACTGCATCACTGTGGAACTCACTCCCAGAACATCTGTTTCCCACTAATTACAACTTACAAATATTCAAGAGCCGTGTCAATCAACATCTTCGCACACGCACCGCTCGTCGAGCGCCATAGGGTCTCCCTTTAGAGTGTGTGCCACTGCCATAAAAAAAAAAACCTTCGCACACACACCTCGTCGAGCGCCATGGGATCTCCCTCTAGTGTGTGTGCCACTACCATAAAAAAGCTTCTTATAATGAAATAATTAATGATAAATTAACATGCTAAAAACCTCGTATTGAATATCAGAAGATAGGGTGTTTTACTATACGAATGTACCTTTTAAAGTCACACCAGAAATTTTAAGAATTTGACATAAATCAATTTGCGGTAGATACATGTGATGGAGCAATTGATTAGGATGGTATTTCTGTTAGGAAGATAGTTTAGATCATGCATGGCATGTTCAACCTTTCTATAAAAGGATAAAATTGCGCCGAGTTCCTACACAGGATTTTCCGACAATTATTTTTACATCAAGAACTAATATTCATATAACCATCGAAGTGCTATGAATTTCGCATCCATAAAAAATTACAAAATTATAGGAATTTTTCAAAAAGACTTATGACTTCCGCGATACCGATAACAAATAATTCATCTTTCTAGGATGTTCTTTGTTTGTGGTTTAAAATGGCCCTTAGTTTGGAATGCATTCATATGAGACTTTCTGCTGATGTTGTTTCACCTGACTGTATTTACTACTGCTTCTCATTTTCGTTGTGTTACTTATTCTTGTTTGAGCTATTTAGGGTTAGTTCATAAAACTATGCTTCCCTAACCAGCCTTGAATTGAAATCACCTAACACCATCAAAATATCCTGCACGAGAAAAGAATTGAGAGTTATCGTAAGCAGGTCAAAGAAAGTGTCCTTCACTTCGTCATGCCTCTTTTCTGTTGGTGCCTGTACCGATATTTACCATGGCCCCATCATTTTCAAGCTGTATAATTTTCTACTAATGATTTCGAAGTCCATGCAATTATTGCATAAGATATTATGGATTTGCTAATTTTTAGGTTCCCTGTATTCGGCAATTTGGTTTCTTGGATTTCTGTATTGTCCATGTCTCTCCTGGCTGCTCCTAATATACTAGTTAAAAACATTGATAGTAATTGTTCGTGGCTGTGTTCATAATTGTGAATCTGTGCTGCTTGATTCATATGATTAGATTTTTAATATGATGGGTTTGTTAGATCGACGCCCAACCCTCGACTTTCATCTGGGCTTGGGCTTGGGATTGGCAACGTCACTGATAACTTACTTAATTAACTCATCACCAGGTAGAAGTAGTCATCGGCAAAATAAAATACACACCGGTAATACCATGATATTGCAGAAATTGATCATTGTCAATTTGTTTGAGACAATTTGATAGACTGTAAATACTGAATAGTTTGATATTGAAATTTCTTGTAATGGTTTTGGGTTATTTCCCGGTAATTCAGACGTTATGGTTAAAAAATAGGCAAATTCCATACCTCTAAAAGAAATATTAAAAAAAACAGCGAAGGATATCATACAGAATAAATTTAGGCAATATTTGGATACACCTGCCCACGCTCTTTTGACAGCTGCTACTGCTCTAGGCATGCTTCAATCAACCAGTCAGAGGGTGATTAACAATTCTTGCAAGATCAAGTGCATTAGTATATTCGGCCAATTACAACCGGGTCCCTTTCAGTGTGTTCTTAAACTAGATATTGTAGTAGATCTAACCAGAACCACATAACTAGTTGCAACACGTTTTTCTTATTGAAGTTAAAAGTAAAGATTTCTAATTAAAAACAAGCCTAGCTCCGGAGAGTCGTGCTACAGATGCACGGCCCCGGTAGTGGGGTCGTTAGAGCGCCACCAGTTCTGTCCAACTAAACTGAAAAAGCTCCGCTGTTGTTGTGCAGGGTGGCTAGGTTGGCTTATTAAATCAAAAGGTACTCAAGCTTAACTTAACAAGAAAACACAATCTATAATTTAAGGAACAATCTATTTGCTACTAAGTTTTTTTTTAAACACAGCAACAATACTACAGTAAAATTTGCAATTTTATAGACAAAGGAATGTCAAATCACTATTAATGTAATTGATAAATAGAGTACAATATGGAGATTGTACGGAGCCCAATTATGTTGTTAAATCTCGGTACTGTATGCCTTACCACTAAATGCGCTAAATACTACAAACCGAAGTGATCACTTTGATGTCAACTAAGCTAATTACATATATGTATGCGTGCACTAATAGCTGCACCAATTTTAAATGTAGCAATAATAATATGTAGCAATGAGCGGCTACAATAAATATATAGCCTAACCGGGGCGGTTAGGAAGCGCTTGCCTTCTTTCTAGGGTCAATTTAATGCATTTATTCGAATACCGATTTATATCTCTGGAAGAAATCTTTAAAGAACAAAAAATAGGGTACCGTTAGACTCCGCAAACTCAGGGCAACTTATTTGGATCAGAATTATTTCATCCCCACGGGGCGTGCTGTTTCCTACCTATAACTCTTTCGCATCTTCTGTCGAACCAGGGCTTTTTTTTTGACGTTAACTAGATGAAATTTGGGATGTATGCGGGGGGGAGGGAGGGAGAGGGGTTGGGTTCAGTCACTCGTTATAATATGAGAAAAAGAGCAGACCTTTGTGTTTTATCACAAAATTTATGATATCATGAAACATTGTCAACGGTAATGTTTAAAATGTTTACATGAAACTTAAGGAATACAAATTAATCTCTTTTACTAGAACGTGTAAATAATCGGGTAATAATTATATAGAGATTTATCTAATCTGCACCCACATTGCATGGGCATACGCAGAGGTCATAACATCGTATATTTGTACTGCTGCAATTGTCCTTATTGCCCCTTGCAATCACACGAGAATATTCGTGCATGCCGCTTATGCTGTGCACAGGTGTGCAAAGAGGGTCCTTGTCAGGGCTTCTGATACGGACGTTATTGCACTGGAATGTTCCGCAGTGCCCCAAATGCCCGACCTGGAGGAACTGTGGGTACATTGTCCGACGAGCAAGAACAACAACTTTATCGATATCCACGAGATATGCATAGTTTTAGGTAAATTTTGTTTTTTCTGAATTCTTAATAAGTTTAAGTGCCGAAAGTTTCTAACCAGTTCACTATTCGTTTTCCAAACTAGCAAAATCACTCGAAACTCCCGCCTTCCACGCGTTTACGGGGTGCGATACCGTGGACGCATTCTATGGCATAGGGAAGAAGGGAGCTTGGCATGCTGGATCTGGCAGATGGCAAGCCATACCTTGCGCACCTCAAACTGCAGAAGTTGGTCATAGCCATGTATTGCCCGTGAGTTTTCTATTACTATGGTTCTATAAAACAATGCCGACGGGGTCTATTCTCGGCTTCAGATCGCCCCACCTAGAATCCATCTCGCCCACTGAAGACGCCATCCACTTCCACTTTCTCACAGCCTCTCTACAATCACAGATTTGGCGTCAATAATTCTTCCCCATCAAAACCACTGATTCCATCCCCCAGTAGCTGGGGCTGGAAAGAGGAAAACAACATATGGATTTCAATTTGGAGGACAAAACAAAAATCATCTGAATCGTCCAAACTACTTGTTAAGTGTAATTGCAAAGTTGCATCCAAGGGCAACTGCAGCTGTAAAAATATAGGATGTTGTGACCTGTGTAAATGCCCATGCAATTAGATACAGCTTTATATAATTATTACCCGAGTATTTACACATTCTAGAAAAAGAGTTTAATTTGTATTCCTTTAGTTTCAATTAAGCATTTTAAACATTACTATTGAAATTTTTCGTCATCTCATAAACCTTGTGATAAAACGTGATAAAATTGTAATTTTAGATAAGAATTTTATATAATTCTGGTCATTATAATAATAATAATACTTAAATTGTTTTGAATTTAATGCTTTTCTTTTCTGAGCCTCTCCGCTTTACTTAACGGAAGACCCCCGCACGGTCGCTTGTGCACAGGAGCAGCCAACACACTTACCCCCACATCTTTCTCTCACACACTCCTACATCCCCTCCCTCGATACATACAAAAAGGCGCGATTACGCGCAGTAACACGGCGTGAAACGATCTTTTTCTCTTATTATACCACTTTACGCCCCCCATGTGGGGATAAAAATTGTTCTGGGCCAAATAGACTGCCTTATGTCTGCGGAGTACAATGATACCCTAATTTTTGTTTTTGGACGATTTCTTCCAGAGATATAGGCCGGTAGGAAGTTGCCCCTGAAAAGTAGGCAACCGTTCCCTAGCCGCTCCTGCGGGGCGAGCCGGGGGCACCACCTCTTAAATTTTACCTGCAGGTATGTACTTGAATCGTGCCGAGTTTCATCCTAGCAGAATGAAGTGCAAGGTTGGATTTAAATCTCTGCCTTGCCCTCCGTACTAAACTCCTAATGCCTCGATTTTCTTTATTTTAACATCGGCATATTGTTTTAGCTGCTGCTTTGAAGCAAATATTTTTCAATCTGAGTGAGATATGTGAAATTTCAACTTGCCTGTAAATATAGACAATAAAGCCGTTCTTCTTTATTACATCCAATGACATCTGGATAGTAAATAATTTTCATTAAATAGTCTTAGGAGGAATGCCAATTTCAAAACCTCAGCTCCAGCTAGTGATATTGCACCTGGCGTCTTGCCTTATTGGCAAGGAAGGTCTCATGCACTCTCCTCAGTACTCATGCACCTTTTAAATATCGTGTTATGTCATAACATAAACTAATGAAATTATTGGGCTTATTTTCAGAGAGACACTTTAGTGATTGCTTCCTGTTAGAATTAATTACAAAACAACGAAGGGCCCTTAACATCTGATTCAAAAAAGCTTAAAATATGATAAAGATAGCGCATATCAAGACGGTAAAAAATATTTCCGAGGGCTGACAGAACCAAGAAACAAACTGATTTTATTTAATATTTCATAGTGTGAAGTGGAGGGGATATCCACTTCAATTTATGGGGAGTGTAGTAACTTAGTGCTTAATAAAATCATTCCATATTACCCATACTACACTACTAGTGAAAAGTCTAGATTATTGGTTTTCCTATGAATCGACTAGTATCGAACCTATTCGTAACACTAAATATATCACTGCAGAACGACTAGCCCATCATAACATCAGAGATTTCTCAATTAGAAGGCCTTTAAAATATAATTTGTAATATTTATGTAAAATTAATTATTTACAGCATCTGAACAAATTAATTCGAGATGTCAGTTTCAGATGCCTAAAGGGAATATGCGCTTCTTGCAAGTCTCGCAATTACTTACATAAATAGCATTGCAGGATATTACTTAATATCTACGTGTACCTGTGTTACATTCCGTAAGATTGAATTTTTTTTATAATACAATTTTCATGAAGAAGGTAATGTAATTTTAAGTGCTGAATGAATGTAAACAGGTTCCCGGTGGTAGATATTATTTTGCTTTCCGATATATTTTAGCACACAATTACAGCCTTTATTTTCGGAGCTAAATAAAACTTTAACAAATGTTAGAGGATTCTTCCTAAACCATCAGGACCCGTTATCAGATAAAACAAATAAGCATCGTAAACCTGTAAAAAACATATCTAAAAAATATGATATGCCTGAATTTGCTGTGGTCATTTTTGAAATATTTGATAACAAGCATTTCAGGATTTATACCTATTTGCGAGTCTAATAAATAAATCATGGCATGACGCTGGTAATGAATAGACATTTGCAGGAATATTTTATGATGTTTATTATCTGATATTTCAAGATGGTGACAGAAAAATAAAAATAAACTGCGATATGTTGCACACTTAAATGACCATACTGTATTGACTTGTAAGTCATCGTTATAAAATTTTGATAATTTTCCTTCCTTGGTTCTCAAGATATGGACAAAAACAATCTTGGTTCTTGAATCTCCAACATGCATTTCATCGGAGAAAGTTACTACATACTGGAAAACTCAAATAATATATTTAGGGCGAAATGTATAAAAATAATATCTACAATATTATACACTTAACTGAATGTTGGTATTCGTGAGGTCAGGTACGTATACCGTTAGCAGATCAAGTTTTTGATATGTCTTGACAATATTTTGCAAGAATTCTTAGCGCATTTCACCATCCTTGACAGTTAAAGTAGTTGGGTTAGTAGTTGATGACTTAAATAAATCATCTTTCGATGCAGACACAGATAGGAATTCAAATTAAGTTTAACAAGGCCGTGTCTTATTGTTACGGTCTTTTAGTTAATGACAAGAGAAATAAAAACTCGTTGATATTAAACATGCTTTCTATCTATATATATGCTCAATTATTGTCAATAAATTTTAGTGTTCTTAGCCTACGATGAACTAGTTTATATTATACAAGGTATCTGCTGGTATTGCCAAGCATATTTGCTTGAACAAAGCGGGTGTCAATGATAATTTCTTAATCAATTTGCACTACCCTTAATGTTGTTTATTCAAAAACGTTTCGATTGCCATCTCTAAATTATCGTCACTATATTATCATCAATCATTGTTGAAGCAAAGAGTTTAAGCAAGGAAGTCGGACTGGTAACAAAAATAAAACATTTGCATACTTATTTTCTATTACTTACATAGAGGGATGGCCAAAACCTTGGAATATAATTCATAGTTTTTGAGCGAGTATTTTTCTAAAACGCTGAAACGGTAACTGATCTTCACTTTTCCCAATTTTCCCGTTATATGATAACTATTTTCTACAACCCCCTAACCCTAACCCCCAACTTTTTTCAAATGGAAACTGATGTTTTGTGGGGACTCGATGAAAGGCTTATGAAAAAGGAAAGAAGTGTTATGTTTTCAAAAATGTGTTTTTTTCGGAACTAGCGTTGTGTTCTAATTCATTTAGGATTGAACTTTAAAAAATAAAAGAACGTTTATTAAATTCTACCGTACGTACAGGTGATTCAAAAGCTGAAGATGTCCTCCATTCGCTGTTTGGCGTTTTCCAAGGCGATAGTAAAAGCTATCCATCGCATTCCGAATGACATCAGCTGGTAAATTAAATTCTAAACATTATCCGGTCTATCCATTCAAAGCAAGTGCCGGCCACAAATGCCCTTTTTTTTGTACTCTGATGCTCAAATTTGTGAAATATTTTACTAACTGTCCCTTCCAAGATTTGTTTTTTGGGATATTTTGCATGAATTAAGGCACACACATGACTCTAATTTCTTATTTTCTCTCCTCATCCAAGTTATATCAAGATTTCGATACGCTGCGCTGCCTTTACGACTATACCATTTTTATTCAGTAAATGACTTGATACTCTATTCTAATATCCAATAAATCAGTAATAAGCGAGTTAATTACAAAGATTTACTGAGCTCTTTTAAAAAAAAAATATTTTTTACTTAAAACACGAAAATGCCTTAAATTTAACTACAATTTTACATACTAAAATGAAGGATTAATCCGAACAACTTTGCAGTGCTTTTGACACGATATTAATATACCATTATACAAAACTATAGTGAAGAATTTACTCGAACAAAAAAAGACAAAATACCTTTATTTTGCTTTAGCCACAATGTTCCCAATAAATTTGTTTATTTTTTTATGGCAATGACACACACACTAAAGGAAGATCTTATGACACTCGACGAGCGGTGTGTGTGTGTGTGAAGATGTTGACTGATACGGTTTTTGAATGGCTGTAGGTTGTAATTTGGGGAAAAAGATGTACTGAGAGTGAGTTCCACACCGATGCAGTGCGCCAGAAAAAGGAGTTCCTGTAAAGCTATGTTCTTGGTGTTTCTAGTTGTGCAACGAACGGGTGCGTTCTTGCCGTCTGTCGGGACTGTCTGACCAGCGGGGGGCGGGATGAGGCGGGCCAAATCTTGGGAACATCTGACATGAAAATATTTGTAAAATAGGGATATCTCGGCCACACATCTACGGTGTTCCAGACTATCCAGATCCCGGGTCAACTTCGGGTCGCCGACGAGACATACCGCTCTCTTCTGAATGGAATCCAGCAGCTTTAGGGTGTGCTTCAGTGCGGCACCCGAGATGTGTGAGCAATATTCTAAGCACGGTCTTATTTGCGTTTTGCAGAGTAAGAGCAGCTCCTGCAGTGTATACAATTTTTTTTAGTGAAATAGCGCACCAAGCTTCTGCGAGGCTGATTTGGCGATGTTAGCGAAGTGGTCATGCCAGGTTATATTGCTGTTAACCGAGACACATAGTCCGATTGACGAGGATAAGGAAATGGTCAATTCTGCCATAATGATGTCAGATCCCGACGTATTGGCTTTTCTGGTAAACGTGGCAGCTTGGGTTTTTGCTGTATTGAACTGGACCAAATGTCTGGCCTCAAGTTAGAACCCTTTCCAGATCTTGATTAATTGCTGTAATCTACTCATGTCTGCGGTGATTAGGGGTTCGCGACACTATGGTCTCGGTCTCGGTCTTGTCTCGGTCCCGGTCTCGAAAACGAGACCGAGACCGAGACCTGGAAATTAGAATCGAGACGGAGACCGATACTTACCTATCGAGACCGAGACCAAGACCGAGACCAAGGTAACGAGACTCTCGGTCTCGGTCTCGAAAGAATTATGTAGTCATTAGTTTGTTCGACTTAAGCAATTTTGTAACTGTGAATACTTTAAGATTTTACATTGAATAATGTTTTTTGGTAAATTAAAACATAAAAGTAGTTAAATTTACTTACCAACTTACCTTTACAAATGCCTAACATAATTTTTTATCTATAAATATCGTATCAAAGAGTAGGTAGTAGATTTTTATTAATTAACCATAACTGTACTTATACATAGATTATCTGAGCCATTCAAATGTTATGTTTGAAAAGAACTTGTTCGGGATATACCTAGTGACCGGCATAATGTTTGAAACAAATTGGAAACATTTTTATTATTCAAATACCGAAATTAACTCTTTTGGGGATTAATTCAGCATGTCCAATAAGCCAAAAATCGATTTCGACAAATGCAAATGATCACAAGGCAAAAAGTGGGGTCATTTGACGACATATCAAAAAGTATCAATGAGAAAAGGTTTTCAAATTTGATTCTACGTTGAAGTGCAAATTTTCATAAATATATTAGAACTTTCATTGTAACATTTTTTTGGCGTATTTGCTAAAAAACTTAAAGAATTGCAATTTTTTCGTGTTGGTTACTTAAAATAAAGTAAAAGTAACTAATACAATTATTAATATTGCTGAAATTTATTTTATTGTTAACAATATAAATCAAAAAATGTGTTGTATTTTGTTGCAATGGTACGTAGAAGGCAGTAATTTTCAAGTAGCACTTACAATTTTATTTTCAAGTTCTATTAAAAGTGGCCTCTTTGCGCGTCTTGCAAAATTTAATCTGTTTGCCCTCATATAAAACCCCATCCATGGACATACTGTATATAAAAAGTGAAAACGCGTTCAACAAGTTTTTCTACTACCGTGTGTAAAGTACCTATTTACTTTAGTCACTAACACCATTTTATAGACATAAAATGCTAACACACTAGACAGGTAATAGGGTTTTTTTGATAAAGGAAAATTAGTTTTTGAGAAATGGTATTTTTAAGAGAAAAATCACTTATTTATTTACGTTTGCTTATCAGTTCGGAAAATTGAAATTGAAAATTTTTTTGGCGATAGGGAGAACCATTTTATTTATTTTTTTAGCATTGATATATTCACCATAATATTTCAAAACAACAATCGAAGGGTATTGAAAATGAACCGTTACACATACTTGCAAACTTGACATACTCACTGAAGTTAAAAATAATAATTTGTGTCCCTTCCCCATCCCATTCCCTAGCCTGACCCTATGGATTTTTCCGTAACTGCACACACTTTAATTGTTTTTTTAATTTGGAAACCTTTGAGTCATAGAGCAGTTATACTGATGGCAGTTATGATGATTTTTAAATGGTTTAGATTTAGAATCATATATACATACATTTTTAATGAAATTTAATATAAATAAAAGATTGCTTTCAGTTGTACCGAAACTTATTCAGTTTAAATGACACTCGGTATATTTTCTAAATTATTTATATTCTTTTTAACATTCCGAAGTAGCGTTTGTGTTATTAACGAAATAAAGCAGTAAATTATTTAATTGCTTTTTATTTGCTTAAACCGAGACCGAGACCAAACCGAGACAAGACCGAGACCAAGGTAGTCTCGGTCTCGAGCTTCGAGACTCGAGACCGAGACTAAATTTTTTCTTTGAGACCAAGACCGAGACTTGCCAGGTCTCGGTCTCGGTCTCGGTCTCGCGAACCCCTATCCGTCATGCCAGACTATGTCGAATGCCTTTGAAACATCCAACGCAATCACTCGAGATTCTTCGTAGTTCTCAATTGCCCTACTCCATATATGAGTGACATAGACCAATATATCTCCTGTCGATCTCTTTTTGTGAAAGCCGTGTTGATTATCGCTAATTAATCTGTTGGTCTCAAGGTACTTAACTAGTTGCTGATTGACTACACGTTCCATGAGTTTGGAGATTATTGGAAGCAAGGCAATTGGGCGATAGTTTTAACGCATAGTTTTTTTTGCCTTTTTTTGGAGCGACTTTCCAAGAAGATGGGTAAATCCCTTTTCGGTAAGACAGTGAAAAAATCTGGAAAAAATGGATGTTAGTTCGCTGGCTCAGTTCTTTAACACAATGGCAGATATTCCGCCCGGTCTTGATGCCTTTTTGTGCATCTAGTTCTTTGAGGATTTTACGAATATCACGGTGATGAAACTCAACTTCTGCCATGGTAGTGTTGATGTTCGATATGGTGGGGAGAGCCTTGCCTTGGGAGACGTTTAAGGTAGAGTGCGGTGAACACATTTTTGCGAGCATGTTTGCTTATGACTTGGCTGTAGTCGCGCGTTCGTCTGTCAAAGCTGCGAGAGACGTTTTCGTAAAGCTATTGCTTACTGATTTTGATACCGACCAGAAATTCCTGGAGCCACTGGGACATTGCAAAAGTTCATTCCTGATCCTTTGATTGACTTTGTCCTTAGTTTCGCCAATCACACGTTTGCATTCGCTTCTCGCTTCGGCAAAATAATTGCGATTTTCAGCGGTCTGATTTTGCTGCAAGTGCTTGTAGGCTTGCTGTTTCCTACCTACAGGTCTTTCGTATCTTCTGTCGAACCAGGGCTTTCTTTTTGACGCTAACTTGATGGAATTTGGGATGTATGTATGGTTCCATTCCTGATGAGATTACTTGCATAATATCTTCGCAGTACAATGACGGGTCGTTATCGTCAGTGCCAAAGCAGACGTCGAGCTCAGGAAAATCTAGGTAAAACTCTCTTAGATCGTCCCAGTTTGCACAATCATAATGCCAGATTTTACGAGGTATTGGAGGGTCTTTCTGTAGGAGTGGCAGTTTAAAAACCGTTGTAATAAGTTTGTGGTCGGAGGTACCTAATAGCGGACCAACTGTAATTGTGTACTGGTCAGGATTTGTGGTTAGAAAAAGATCCAGAAGGGCGGCAAATTTGCCCCTCTCTGAGACCTCTATTGGTTCGTCTACAAGTTGAGTAAGTCCGCAGCTGATGGCAAATGCTTCAGCTTCTCTACCTTCGCTGTCGGTCTTGTTGTGATGTTTGAGCCAGTTGGTGTTGGGCGCATTGAAATCTCCCAGAACTATTATTTCTGAATTGAGGTGATCGACCTGTATTAAATCAAAAGTGGTAGCTAGTGTTGTAAAAATGCTTTTGTAGGCTGTATCGCTCGGAAGATGATAGATATAGCATATGAACTTGGTTAATCCCTTGGCTGTAAACTTGAGCTACATAGCGTCAAGTTTGTTCGGTTCGTTTGTTTCAATCCTTTATTTTTTTTTATAAATATGAATTTTGGCATGCAGGTTGATTCTATAGTTAGGATTTCTATCTTTTTTTTTTTTTTTTTTATTGAGGGGATTAGGAATCTGCTCATTATCAGACTTCCGGGCTTGGCTCAAGGCGATCTTATGTGCCCGGGGTGTGTCGGGTTAGTGTTCCAGTCCAGGAAGCACCGACCGACTAAACCCTTCCCCCTCTTTCGCTCACCACGCCGGAACCGCTCTCACATTACTTCGGTCGTGGAGAGATCTTCCCATTGTCTCCTCTCTATTTACCGTCTCTTTCCTTTCTCTCCAGTATTTTCCTCACTGTGCCATATACTCTCTGCCATCCCTCATTCGATTCCATCAGACTTTCCATCATGTTGATGGGGTTGAGTGCATTCCCCCCCCCCCCCTTCGATATTCTACCCTCAGTGGTTCCCATTGCGGGCAGTGGAAG
>MU185862.1:89881-102631 GCA_016904865.1 Pissodes strobi | reverse complement strand
TGAGAATTATGTAATAGGAGTAGTGTTTCTGGACTTGCAGAGGGCGTTCGAAACAATAAATAGAGATATACTGATACATAAATTAAAACAAATTGGAATAATTAATAACGCACTGGGCTGGTTTATTGATTATTTAAATAACAGAAAACAGGTAACAAAAGTTAATAACGATATATCTTCAGAGCTATCAAATACCAGTGGCGTACCACAAGGGAGTACATTAGGTCCGTTGTTATTCTTAATTTATGTTAATGATGTAGTTAAAGAAATTAGTAATTGTTCAATACATTTGTTCGCAGATGACACATTATTATATTTTGGTTCAAAAGATTTAAATCATTTAATCACAACTATTAATTTGGAACTCACACAACTACACAAGTGGTTTAATAGAATGTCACTAAAATTAAACATTCAAAAAACAAAATTTATGCTTATAGGGAATAACACACATCAAAAACATTTTAAATTGCTTAATATGAATATAACAGTGGGAAATGCTACTTTAGAAGTAGTAGACAAAACTAAATATCTGGGTTTTATTGTAGATAATCATCTAACTTTTAAGGATCATGCATTGTATATAATTGACAAAATTACTAAAAACGTAAATTTTTTATCGCGAGTGTCACCATTCTTGTCACGATGGTCAAGGGTTGCTGTCTTCAATACATTGGTTCTACCACATCTTGTTTTTAGTTCATCTATACTTTATCTTGCCAATAAGAATGAATTGAATAGGTTGCAAAAACTGCAAAATAGATGTATGCGAATAATATTGGCTTCAAAAAGAGATACACCCATAAAAAATATGCAAAGGGAACTAAACTGGCTATCGGTTGAAGGGTTTTTACAATATCAGATATTGATCCTTGTTTATAAAATAAAGAATGGTTTAACACCCAACTACTTGACAGAAAAACTTGTTACAAATGAAACTATACATACATACCCAACAAGAAATAAACACAATTTTTATATAACAACAAAGAATAAAGCAAGTACTGAGAAAGCAGTATTCCACAAAGGATTGATTGTGTTTAATTCTTTACCTGATCATATCAAGAATATTTCCAAATTGAATTCATTCAAAGCAAAATTGAAAAAACACTTAATAGGGGAATGATGCCATAAGTAAATGTCTGCAGCAGGAATATATTGCAATGAAGGTTGATTTATGTTGCATTTGGCCAACTAGGTTTAGGCATAAGATTAACCTTAATATTTTTTGTTTGTATCTTGGAGAAATTGTATAGAATGTATATTAGCCAAGTGCTAAATAAAGAATTATTATTATTATACTTCTATGGTCTGAAGGTAGGTGACTGTAAGGTTCGGTTCAGGATTCATTAAACGAAACCTATTTGAGTTGTTGAAAAGATTCATTAAAAAAACGTACATTTTTGGATCACAAAATCGCACAAGTGTAACAGGTTGCTCTAATCTCTGAGACCAGGTTCCTGTATTGACATTCCAATTAATTTATCTTAAACTTAAACAGGATATTTTTAATAATGCCTATCATAAGTTCTTTAAAAGGATATTTATTTAAAAAATACATTTTGAATGTACAAAATCATACATAATTGTCACAGATCGTTGGACTGCTGGTTGGTGTGGGAGACGTTAAGCAAAATTAAACATAGACAGTTCTCAAAAGTAGCCACATTATTAGCAATGCCTAACGAAAAAAAATTTCAACACACTTCTAGTGAACATTTGGGGAGTGACACATTTGAAAATTACAACTTTATCGCAGGTATTCTGGACTAAGAGAGAGTAGGTAGTGTGACCAGTCTAGGGTTAAAAAATCTTGTGTGTATGTGTGTGTTAGTATCTGTAATATTTTGGAACCTGTGTTAGAGAATGATATGATATAAGAAAGCTGGATTTATAATTGGGATAACAGGCATAACAAGTTAAAAATGCAAATTGAAGATGGGCAAATTATAGATAGACATAACAGAATACACAACAAAAGCATAACCATAAGAAGTTCAGCATCTTTTATTTTCTTACGCTATGTCTTTATATTCGACCAATGAAAACAACACTGAATTATTTAGTGGTGGGCTTATTCGAATGAAAAATAACCTGAACCTGATACGTACGAATTCAAATACGAACACGAAGGAACAAACCTCGCTGTCGCTTCGCGTCGGCGTTGCACAGTGCTTCGTTTATATGGGATATTGGGACAAAAATCATAGCAGTCTCGTCATTGACGTCATTTGGCTAAAATGTGGTGCTCAGGGGTTTTTGAGGTCGGGGATCAAGAATTTTAGGTCAAAATTGAAGTGTAGCAATTTTGGAAGATTTTTTCCAGATTACTTGAAAAACATGTCGAATAAAAGCTGGGAACTTGTTTTTGGCAATATTTGATATGTTCGCGATAGACCTTACCACATTTTATAAGGACTGTAATTTCTGGATAGTAATAAAAATCTGGATATTTTCTTTATCCCGGAATTGAAAAAGTTTCTAATTTTGAGTCAAAGTAAAATTTTTTCTTTAATTGAGGAGCTTAACATTTTCATCTATAACAGTTTTAGTTATTCTGAAAAAAGATATAATTAGACCTGGAACGGTTTTGAGCAGATAGCTTAGGGACCCTATTATTGAAATTATAGAAAATGGAAAGTATCGCACTGATAATGAACAATCATTGGGTTTTTCTACCTTTTGACATTAATGACTTTTTTTTGATGAAGTTATTTCTGCTGGTGCTTGGTAATAGAGAGAAACAAATGAATTTCCACTGAATGTAACATCATTAGTGTCTTATAAGTGAGCGAATACGAGGATTTAAGTAACAAGATCCATTCATTCAAAAGAAACCATTTATATTCCTTGTCACCTTAAAGACCCATTTCTTAGCCTAAGTCAAAATTTTACCAAAGGGCTTAAAGCTAATAAAGAGGACAAACTATAACAATATTTTTATTTATTAATAAATGGTTTGAATTTTTATAATTGGTTTGAATAACACATATTAAACAATATATAACAAACAATATATAGAACAGTATTAACAATAAAAGAAAACATAAACTTTTTTCAATTTAGGCAACACAGGTCAGACTTTAAAGCAATAATTTAAACGAGTAATTAATAGATATAAACTTAATAACAGGAACAATATGATATATAGTATCATCCAAAAAGTTTACAACAAATAGGAATTTATTTTACTATTGAGATTTAGGAAAAAAAATATGGCAAATCAAGTCAGCATAATAAATGAATAAAAATGCACTATGACATATGTCACGTGACAACTGTCATGGCGGTAAATTAAAAAAATCCACCTTAAATATGCGAAAGTGAGGTTAGGTGACCAGATATCAAAAAATGTAAAAGAGAAAAGTTGTTCAGAATTCAATTTTACCCCCATATGGAAATTTTTAGAAAAATATGACGACTTTTCAGATTTTTTACTGCCTATCCAATCTTCAATTAAATCAGCATTGGTAATACGTCGATGAACTAAAAAAATCATAACTCCCATATTAGCAGGAAATAGCACAAAAATTTGACAAGGTTACAAACTACCAACAATAAGTAATTTGTAACAGTCCACAGCACAGGATATTTTGCATAGAACTTTTTAAAAGTTTCCTCCAATCGGTGAATTTATCACAGTTTACTACATATATGGCATACTAGTTACGAATGCACGTCTTTTATCCCATATCAAATGATATTACTATACATATATGTCAATACCGAGATACATACCTGTAGTATATGCGGTCAAAGTCAAAAATTCACAACCACTGAACCCTACAGTCTAAGAAACTAATTTTATTGACTACTTAATTGAATTGCTACAGTCCTTCATTTAGCTGCTATAAGTTATGACTTGCCCATACACAACGCCGCGGGGGCGTGGTGTCCGGTGAAATATATTAAAAGTTTTTACTACTTTGGTTCCCTCTGGATGATTTGCAACAGATTGGCAGTACATTTGATGTGTATCGATATCCGAATTTTGTCCTCGGGCGGTCGCACTGTGCGTCGGTCCGTCGAATGATCAACGAGCAAGCAAGGAGCGGTTTTGTTTTAATATAGTTATGAGATATGAAGCAACTTTCGATGTTTTAACCCGAATAAAAGATGAATTTTAAAATTTCAAATGGAGGATTCAATGTAGGATGTGGAATGTGGAAGAACTTGGGGGGTTGAAAACTAGCGAATATTAAGTTAAGATTACATAATTTACTTTTATTGCATACCTAACATAAAAAAAAGCCAATTTTCGGCCCATGAACGCCTAAAAAGTGCAAATACAGCAATTTGTTGACATCCTCAAAGAATCAAGATAAAAGGCGGTCGCTTTTGATTCGGCTGGCCGATATTTTTTGTTGCGATTAACAACAGCCCCACATATTTCTTATTTCTTTCATACACTTCTTAGTAGTGAATACGGCCTGCTTTCCAATACATAACACCAATTATCACCTAATGTTTGTTTAGTTTTTAGGTTATATATTAGAATTTAGAATATAGGAGCATACATAAGTCGTAATATAACTATAACAATATAATATGTACTATTAATTATTAACCCTTAACTACGGAGGTGCCGTCTGAGAGGCGGTGTGAAACCGAAATACCTTCATTTGTAAAAAACGGCTACGTTCACAAGGCCGTTACCTCATGTATTCCTGGCGGGTTTGGTGGTTGACCAGTACAAAAAATATCAGATATCTAAGACTTGAAACAGGTCAGTTCCCTAGAGATCTTCTCGTGAAGCAGTTTGATAGACGGCACGTCCGGGTATACGTAATAAAATCGGTCGGAAAATTTTCGCACAAATATGGCCTGACCATCAAAACCAGCTCGCTCTAGTGATGTAAACTATGAAGAAACACTTCGAAAGTGATATACGAAGCAGACGGTGATTCTGCTAGTGATATTGACATTGTTCCTGACGAGGATTGCGAGAATTCTGATTATAGCATCTTAGAACAATCTGTCCGCTGATTGTAGTGATGAAAGTGAAGATGACGAGTCACTAATAAATCGAGATATATTAGAAAAAAAATTATGTCAATTATTATTCCCAAGAAAGAAAAACCGCATGACAAGATATTTATTCTTCAAATGCAAAACGTTGGTCGATATGTTCAAAGTGTATGAGGCAGGACGGCGTGAACTGCACTGCTGAAATATTTTAGTTTTAAGTATTCATTGTGCATTATTTCTTCCTAGTGTTTTTACTACTTTTTTAAAAGTGTTTTATGTAATAAATACATTCAAATTACAGCAGTGCACTTTTTTCATTTTAACCGCCCTCGAGTTGAAGCATACCGAAAAAAACTGGCTTTGTGATTATAAAATTGGTACGTGTTCTAAGAAACTATTTATTAGTACTTCCTAAAACTTAAAAGATTATCTAGAAGTACCAGTTATAAAATTATTAGGGCTTTATGCCGCAATATCTGCAGTAGTCTGCCAGACGGCACGTCCGAGTTTATGCCCCGAACATCGCATCTCCGTAGTTAAGGGTTAATATTATTATAGTACTATAGATACATCGCCCGAGAGAAATACTTTTTTGCAAAGTAGGTTTTTAATAATTATTTTCATTACATGTAATCAACACATCCAAGAATCATATTTTGGAGTTTAAGTATTTTTGATTGAAAAACGTAAAATGCTGTTTATTATATTATGTTCACTAATATTGTGTAAACAAATATTTACTCGTATTCTATTATTATTTACTTATTTATTAAGCCATGCTTAATAAGACAATTACAGCAGCTACGAGTTACGAATGAGATGCCGATGACGCTGAACCTCCTTCCTAACCGGCTGCGATCGCTAACCTGAATTTATTCGAATGATTATTCAAATAATCATTCGGTTATTAATATTATTTGAATACAAATTATTCGGTTATGCCCATCACTAGAATTATTATTGGTAGAATAGATATTTTAAAAATGGAAATATCTCGTGAATTTAAAAATAAATATAGTAGTGGTGAAGATGAATTTCCAACAAATATTGTAAAACAGTCTATGTTTAAAATTACAGATATACTAACATATATTTTAAATAATTCATATAAGTTTGGAGTTTATCCTAATTTTAATAATTCTTTATTTAGCACTTGGCCAATATACATTTTACAATTTCTCCATACAAGCAAAAAATATTTAAATTAATCTTGCTCCATAAGCTTGACTAAATTCAATAAAAATCTAACCTCAATTGCTACATATTTCTGCTACAGACATGTCTTAATGTATGATTTCCCTATTAAGCGTTTTTTCAATTTCTTAATATGATCAGGTAAAGAATTAAACACAATCAAGCCTTTATGGAATGCTGCTTTCTTAGTACTTGCTCTATTATTTGTTGTTATATAAAAATTGTGTTATTTCTTGTTGGGTATGTATATACAGTTTCATTTGTAAGAAGTTTTTCTCTCAAGTAGTTGTGTGTTAAATCATTCTTAATTTTATAGACAAGTATTAATATCTGATATTGTAGCTCCCTTGGCATATTTTTTATGGGTGTATCCCTTTTTGAAGCCAATATTATCCTCATACACCTATTTTGAAGTTTTTGCAACCTATTCAATTCATTCTTATTGGCAAGATAAAGTATAGATGGGCCCAATGTACTCCCTTGTATTTGATAGTTCTGAAGATATATGGTTTGTTACCTGTTTTCTATTATTTAAATAATCAATAAGTTATTCCAGTGTGCTATTAATAAGTATTCCAATTTGTTTTAATCATTTATCAGTACCTTTCTATCTATTGTTTCTAACGCCGTCTGCAAATCCAAAAATACTGCTCCTATTACATAGTTTTCATCTAAAAGTTCTTTCCACTCATAAAGTATATTTTGAATGGCGGATTCGCAACTATGTTTTTTTAAAACCTGATTGATTTACAATTAAAATGTTATTTGCTAAAATAAACTGCATTAATTGCTTATATACTATTTTTTTTTCTGATATCTTATCAATGGTTATTAACATTATAAAAGGTCTAAACTCCCTCAGCACTAATTGTACCTTTTACTTATTGAGTCGGTATTACTGTAGATATTTTTAATAGAAAAAAAAACCTGTCCAAGTTCCAGTGACATATTTATTAGGTTTAAAAGTTGATTTTCAATATTTCGGTAAGTATTCTTTAGAAATTCTGATGTTATATCATCAGGGCTCTCTTTGTAGTAATGAAAATACCGTTTCTCTTAGGTCATTATAGCCAAATGTATCCATATAATTTTGTTCTATAGGGTCACATGCACTTTGGTTCCACTTACCTACTAAGTTTGCTTATCAATTTTCTTTTTTATATCGTTAATACTTTCCACAAAATACGAATTCAGATTATCCGCAATAACTTCTTTTGTACCTGTCTACTAAAACACTATCGTGAATTCTAAGTTTACTGATAATTAATTTTCTTTTTCCCGGAAATTAATTGGCTTAATGTATGTCACATTGGTTTTGGATTATTTTTTGATAGATCTATTTTGTTTTGATAATACTTTTTCCTTTCTGCCCTAATGACTGTTACTACTGTATTTCTACATTTTTTATAATTAAGCTTATTATCCTGATTCGTATTTGCTTTTAACTTTTTGAAACTATTATCCCAGTTCTCAATTCCTTCCTCATTCCTTAAATTTTGACTTTATTACTTTTTCAACTTGTGGTGCAACTTCTTGTAGATTTCCCTTTATATGATTGTAAAACACATAGTATTTAATATCAATATCGTTACAGCGATAATCCCAGATAATATTAGATAATTTATTATTTATCACCTTATAATCTATCCTACCGCGAATTTGAATAGTTAAACTTTCCCGGATAGTGCCAGTTAATTATTTTATGTTTGTACTAACAATAAAATAATCACTTATTCAGGGAGTTTCAATAACCCTGCACTGCAAAATATTACTTCTGTTTGTTGAAATCAAATCAATTATGCCCCCACCATTGTCATTAGGGTGCGTCACTCCCGACTACCTGATATAATCCTGCGCCGCTTACGATTTTTTTGAGCTTATTTGAATATGTGGAACATGCCATCCAGTTAATATTAAAGTCCCCCACTATTATTGTAGTATAGTTCGTGTATGTACCCTTCACACCATTGCTCAAAAAAATTAAGAAAATCCGCATCACTAGCACCAGGGGAATAATACAGATTTTCTAAAAGATAAATCATATTGCCAAATGTAATTTTCACTACCAAACACCAGTATTTTTTTTTAAACTTGAAACTGATACTTTTTGTTTCCAAGATAGTAATATTCTCTTTCAAGTAAACTACCAGCTCCAGTGTCACGATTTTCACTATGACACCCTAACAATATGATAATTCAAGAAATCAAAATGCTCAATTTCTACTGTCTTGTCTGTGTCAAGCATAAAATAAGTGGATTCGTTTTTAACACAAAATGATATATTTCTTCAAATTTGGAGGCAAGACTGGACATTAATTAAAATAATTACATTAGTCCTAGAAAATCACTTTCACCAAAATTTCCTCCCTGGTCCCTGTCCTTTATAGTTTTATATACGCGACTATCGTTTCTATGTCTTAAAGTTACAATATTATGATCAGCTGCCTATAAATTATGTTTTTTCAAGGCTTGTGCCATTATCACTTTCCCCCTATATCCAATATGCAGTTTAATTTCAAATACAAAATACCAGGAATGGATTATTGCATTGAAGTGTACAAAAGTCACAGAATCATTTTTTATGCCTATCTTTTGGAAGGTTTGTGTTCATTAATGAAATTATTTAGAAGCAAATTATTTTCCCACAATGGGACTGAAAAAATAACCAACATTGCACAATTACAGACCTCTTCGAGTTTTTTAATGGTTTCTTCTTCGACTCTGATGCCATTTAATAGGATCGCCATTCCTCTTATTACAACCTCATAATTATTATTTGGAAAAGTTCTAGTCAAGTATATAATACTGTACACCACTTCGTTAAGCAGTGCATTTTGTTTAACCCCTTCTGAGATCCATCACTTAAAATAAGATTTTTTTTTTTGAGCACCATTCTTGTGATTGCCCCCATATTTTGGTTTGTCCACACACATATGTCCAGAAACTTGTTTTTTTAATCTTAGGATTTCCTGGCTGCATGTTTGTTTTTCTGCCTCTAGCGTCTTTATAAGTTAGCATTTCCGTGTTTAGTTGTTTCATATCATTCGCTCTTTCTTTAAATTTGCAGCACTTCTTTTTAAACCAACTTAAGCTCGGCAAATATTAAACCAAATTATAAAAAGAAGTGATTTTGATAGCTATAGGCCCATCAGCCTCTTTCCAAGTTTTTCAAAAGTACTTGAAATTGCTATGTGCTCAAAAATTTCATCTATATTTTTAAAATTCCTTAACTATATTTTTTTTAAATGAAACACCTTGTATTTGTATTCACATGTTGAAAGAGCGCATTTCCCTGATTCCAAAAACATAGTTTACCTATGTTTGGATAAGCCGTTTTTAAAAAATTGAGCCCTAAAATTTTAAAAACAATATTGACTAAATAAATTGATAGTAACCATAAATCATTGCCGTGCCATCTAGATTTTAAAAACAAGTGAATTCATTCTTGCGTGTCAATATTATCATTCATGCATATTGTAAAAATCAAAATGCCGTACACGGTTGAGGAGAAGTCTGATATTCTCTGTTTATTTTATAAAAATACTAATAATGCATCAGGGACCAGAGTAGAATATTGGCAAATATTTCCGCTAAGAAAGTACCAGCGCGAAAATAGTTAATAAGATCGGCAGAAGACGCAAACAATTATTTCGGATAATTTACACAAAAAAAATTACGACATTAAAATACTATGGTTACTGCCCATATAAAATAATGCCTTTGCAGAAGTTAACAGAGGTTCAGAAAAATAGCCGTATTATGTCTTGTAAGGAAATGTTGCAAAGAAAAGAGGAAGACAACATATTTTTTAAAGAAAATATTGTAGTCTGATGAAAGCACCTTTACTTCCGATCACAAACTTATTACAACGGTTTGTGAATTGCCACTTCTACAGAAGGATCCAGGATCCACCATTGCCTCGCAAAATCTGGCATTACAATTCTGCAAACTGGGACGATCTAAGAGAGTTCTACCTTGATTTTCCTTGGCTCGACGTCTGCTTTGGCACTAACGTCCCGTCACTCTGCTGCGAAGAGATTACGCAAGTAATCTCATCATGAATGGAATCATACAGCCCAAATCCCATCAAGTTACCGTCAAAAGGGAAGCCCTGGTGCGACAGAAGATGCATAAGAGCTGTAGGTAGGAGGCAGCAAGCCTACAAGTACTGGCAGCAAAATCAGACCGCTGAAAATCGCATTATTTTGTCGAAGCGAGAAACGAATGCAAACGTGTGAACGACGAAGCTAAGGACAAACACAATCAAAGGATCAGGAATAAACTTTCGCAATGCCCCAGTGGGTCCAGGAATTTCTGGTCGGTAGCAAAGGCAGTAAGTAATAACTACAAAAACGTCTCTCCCACCTTTGACAGACGAACGTGGCATTACGGCGACTAAAGCCAAGGAAAAGGTAAACATGCTCACCAAAATGTTTTCATCGCACTCTACCTTAGAAGTCTCCCAAGGCAAGACTCTCCCCACCATATCGAACATCAACACTACCATGGCAGAAGTCAAGTTTCATCACCGTGATATTCGTAAAATCCTTAAAGAACTAGATGCGCAAAAGGCATCAGGACCGGACGGAATACCTGCCATCGTGTTAAAGAACTGCGCCAAGGAACTAATACCCGTTTTTACCAGGCTTTTTTCTCTGTTTTACGGAAAAGGGATTTATACCCATCTTGGAAAGTCGCTTGAGTGCAACCCAGTAAAATCGTATTCCTCTAAAACTAATCTAAATTTAGTTAATGTACTTAATGGGTTTGTCATCACGCTAAATAAATATACGAGTGGACGATGATCCGTAAATATTTCAAATTGCCTCCCATACAGATACGGTCTAAATTCTTTTTCTATGGTACAGTAATTCTTTTCGGCTTTATTTAAAACACGAGAAGCGTACACTACTGGCTTGTCATTACCATTACATAAAACCAAACCAATAGCATAACCACTAGCATCTGTTTCAAGAATGAATGTATTATTTTCTGAAAAATTTGGATACTGTAATGCAGGTGGATTTATAAATGTGTTTTTTTTTTAAATATCAAATGCTGTTTGACACTTGCCTATCCAATTAAAGTTTATTCTTTTCCGCGATAATTATTCATAATAGGATGAGCTATTTCTGCAAATTCATTTATACATTTTCGATAATAATTTGCAAATGCAACGAACCGTTTAGCTTCATCAGCGTTTTTAGGTATTGGATATTTAGCTATCACTCTGGATTTTTCAGGATCTGGAGATGTTCCATCTGAAGAAATCACATGACCTAAATATAAAATTTGTTTTTTTAAGAAAATCACATTTATTAGGGTTTAATTTCAAATTTACTTCTCGAAGTCTTTGTAAAACTTTAACAAGATTTTTATTATGTTCTTGTAATGAATATTATTGGGTCGTTCAAATAAATAAAACATGACTCATAATTTAACCCAGAAAATGTAACAGTCATGCGTCTAGAAAATGCACTTACTAATTTTTAAGCCCATCGGTAACCTTTTCATTTGAAACTGACCCTCATTAGTAGTAAAGCTGTGTAAGGCCTACTATCTTTATGTAACGTTAGCTTTTCTTAGGTACGATTAAAAGGAGTGAAGACCATCCATTAGCTTCTTCAGTAATACCTTCGTCAAGCATTTTATGAACCTGCCTATGTATCTCTGATTTTTTAGCCTGGGGAAGCCTATAAGGTTTTTCTCGTAATTTATGCTTGCTCCGTAGTTCGAAAAAAAGATCAGAACCTAATACACCCTGTATACCTGAATTAAATTTATTAAGTACTAAAAATTCGTGTTCAATTTCAATATTATTCAGCGAAAATTGAACATTTGTTGAGCCTACGGAAAATGTAGAACCACTTATACCCATTATTTTTACTTTTTTTGATGTACCAACATATCCACCTTTTCTTAAGCAATCTGGAAAAATTTCACTAATACTAGCTCCGGTGTCTATTGAAAATAGCATCTTGCATTTCATAATGTACCTGAACAAAATTCATACAATTTAAGCTTAAAACTAAATTATTACACTTGCTGTTAGGAACTAAAAAACCGCCTATTCTGCTCTATTCCGCTTATTCCCGGGTTTAAATTATTATTATTCTGTCTCATATGAAATAGAGACATACTAGAATTTGAGAACTTAAGCTTTTCTTCATCTTTTGCGCCTAAGCGTCCTTTAGTGTGGAATAGTCCCTAGCTTTTACTATCGTTCGCAGTTCAGTATTTTTTAGTTCATTAGAAAAGGCATTAATTGCAAGTTTTTCGTTGACATTTCTAAGAATTGTAATATTTCTTGAGCTATAGTTAAATTAAGAAATAATTCTTCTATTTGTTTTGCGTAGTCGTCAATTGTTTTGCCGTCTTGTCTAATAGTAATAGTATGTAATTCAGTTGCTAACGCAGCTGCCGACTTTTTTGTAAGTAAATAAATATGTTTTTATATCAGCTAGTAAGTCGTCAATTGTATCGTAAGTATTTTGTAGTCGTAGATTTGCACTACGTAATAATCTAGTTTTCAGAACGGAATTTATTAAATGTTTTTATCATCGTCATTCAACAGTTCACTATAAAGTT
>MU185862.1:0-89871 GCA_016904865.1 Pissodes strobi | reverse complement strand
TATTAAGACGTTCACTTAATGTAATAAGCATATCAACTCAAAAAAATACAACGAAATATTTCATCAAAATAATCCTTTGACTTTGTGGGTAGTTATAATACTTTCGTTAAAAGTAATTCCATATGTCTTTTACAATATTTTAAATTGCTAAGTTCTTCAGTATCGCTGGGTAAATGATTAAATAATTTCTTAGCAATATAGAAGATTTTGGGTTGCTGATATTGATAGAGGGATCATGGTTCTAGCCGGAATTTTTTTCAGCGGGTGTTTTTACATTAAATCTCAAAAAGCGAATTTTCATGAACCTGCCATGCGATGGTCGGCGATATGAAGCTGTCACTTTTTATTGCCATTCTATTTATAATATGACGGATGCATGAAAATTCTTCATAATGTTATAAATAAAAAATTACACTACTAGTGAGTATTTTTAGAAGCTGCCACACCAATTTTTTGCAATGGAATTTTATTTTGAGGTAAGGCAAATAGAGTAGAAAGACAGTATTATAAACTTCCAATGTACAGGGTGGCTCGAATTCGTGTCTATGTATGGGGAACTCGAAAACCGTAAGAGATACAGTGTCGGTCAGATTAAGGCAAAATTGCGCATTTTGGTGCCTAGCAGTATGCCGTTTAGAAAGTTTTAAAATTCCGAGTATTTCCGGAGATATCCGGAAAAAAACGAATTTTTGAAAATTCGATTTATTTTTTTCCTGGGCTTATTTAAAATCGAATTTTAAATTGAATTGCACTTTTGCATTGCCACTTGTTCCGCTCTATCTAATGATGGTATCCAGTTTGAAATCCGACGTTTCGTCTTCAAGGAATCGTCATCAACTTTCTTTTTTTAAATACGAACTTTAATTTTTTTTATCGATTTTCAGATGGTATTGGCGTTATTACTATGACTATGTGTTTTTTTTTTTTTTTATTTTTCTTATATTTTTTTAATTTTTATTATTATTTTTTTATTATATATTTTGCTTTGGCGTAATTTTAAATAATTTAAGGTAGGTATTTTTGAAATATTTATATTCTATAAAAATATTTTATTTTGTTTTTTGTATTAAGTGGAAAATTGGAGCGTATTAAAAATAAAAAATAGTAAAATTATTTCTTACGAGAATATGGCCTTGAACTATTACTATAACAAATTGCTTACTGCAAAGATAAAATATTCCGAACTTTTAACCAATTAAAAAATTTATTTAATAGGGAACATCAACAATTTATAATCATACTACGTGATACTATAGGAACTTTGATGGAAAAACACCTATAGGAATCTGTCTTATAAATAAAATGCACTAAGCAACTTGTTTGAGTTCATGACCATATTCTCGTAAAAAATAGTTTTACTATTTTTAATTCTTAATACGGGCTCCAATTTTCCACTTAATGCAAAAAACAAATAAAATATTTTTATAGAATATGAAAATTTCAAAAGTACCTAGCTTAAATTATTTAAAATCACGCAAAAGCAAAACATATAAAATTAAAATAATAAAAAAATAATAAAAATAAAAAACACATACTCATAATAATAACGCCAATGCCATCTGAAAAACGATAAAAAAAATTAAAGTTCGTATTTAAAAAAAGAAAGTTGATGATGATCCCTTGCAGACGAAACGTCGGATTTCAAACTGGATATCATCATTAGATAGAGCGGAAAAAGTAGCAATGCAAAAGTGCAATTAGATTTGAAATCCGTTTTTAAATAAGCCCAGGAAAAAATGAAAACGATTTTTAAAAATTTCGGTTTTTTCCGGATATCTCCGTAAATACTCGGAATTTTGAAACTTTCTAAACGGCATCTTGTTAGGCACTTAAATGCGCAATTTTGCCTTAATTTGACCGACACTGTATCTCTTACGGTTTTCGAGTTCCCCATACATAGACACGAATTCGAGCCACCCTGTACACCATTAAGCACGACGCGACGCTCTGAAACATATTTGCATAGTTCACGCTGCATCCATCGCGAGCGCTGCAACGCAACAGGATTACGAGTCTCTAACGAGCAATTATTATAAATCGTACGCGGGATTTAGTTTGTTGACTATTTAGAGGATTTGTTTGAATGGCTTCTGTGTCCAGTCAGTTGCTTCCAGCAGGTCTAGCGGTCAAATGTGTTAAATGCTTAGCTTTTGATACGAAGCTCCGGATGCGATTCTCGTCAGTGGCAAGGCTTGTTTGTAAGGTTATGTTTCTAAAAAGTGATTTTTCCTCATTATTGCATTCCTTGTTTAAGACAGTTCGATCACTCCTTTGATATTCTCCTAAAAGCCGGCTTTTTTTGCGAGCGGTCGTAAATCACAGTGAACACATGCAGCAGACCTGTAGTAACAGCTAAATGCGAGGTATACGAGGCCGCGCGTTATTTTATCGCTTTGAATACATCTACGGGGAACGATCAATAACTGAATCAGTTGCTTTAGGTATTTATATTAATATTTGGAGTAGTAGATGCGCAACTTTAATAAAAGGTTAACTTATGGAGTACATTTGATAGGTCTTAACAACAAATGCAAAATGTGAAATAGAAATATATTACAAAGTAAGTATACATATTATTTATTTTTTTTAAATAAAATAAGAAAAAAATAATCTGCTTAACGGCTGGGACGCAGATTAAGGACAGATACGAAAGCTTCCGCTTTCACGTGGGACAAGATTTCTCAAATTCTTAAGTAGGCGACGACGCCAACTTATTTAGACGGCCGTTCTATGACACCGTTTGCGAATATAACGCCGCGCCGTTTCACGTGGCGAGCTGTCAGTAGCTGAGTTGTCAGTAGCTTGGACAATAAATATCATTTTCGTTAGTATATTTTCTTCTCAGTTTGGTTTGTTTATATAGTTAATTAGTGACTTTCAGTTTGCAAAATTTTCATATTTCTTCGAAACCTAAAAATGCCTGGGCATACGTGTGCTCATAAATGTTGTCCTTCGAGGAGCGGAAGCGAAATATCGGTGTTTCATTTTTCCAAAGATCGATCAAGCATGTAGTTTTATATCGGATACATATTATTAGCAGATAAACAAACTTTCTACTTTCAAATTTGCAGGGATGAAAAGAACTACGTCCTACAATGTGTTTAAAGCTTTTATTTAGACGTGCTTTTGAATAATATTATGAAATTATGAGGTAAATAATGTGCCTTTTCTTTAGATGTGAAGCTTGAATTAAAGCAGCTAAAAGAGAAGACCTTGGTGATAAAAGTCTCAAGAGCTACCGTTTGTGTGAGAAGCATTTTGAGGATAAATTCGTATTTTTTGGACAGAAAAGAAAACGCCTTTTTGAAAATGCTTTACCAACAATTTTTTTGCAACACACCTTGTGCTTGTGACTTTGTTGCCTTGGAGGAACCACCAAAAAAAATTCTACATCTATCAAGTAAATACTACTTTATAATATATTTATTTTAAAAGCCCAAAACGTCGCCATTATCATGGCAAGAGGATTATTTCAAAATTGGATGCAACCCATAGCCCACTTTTTTATCAACACTCAAAAGCTACCGAATACTCAGTTGACTAAAATTTGAAATGTTACCGAAAAAATCCTGAGTTTCAGATAGGCGAATATAATCTTAACTATTATTTTGATCCTCCACACCTACAAAAGGCTACAAAAAATAATCTTGTTCAAAATTCATTCCATTTTGATGACAAAACGACCTCTTGGAAATTTGTTGAACAATTCTATATGAGGATAAAAAGCAGTTTTACAGGTGTGCACCTAAACTCACTTACGCACATATACAACCCACATATTTCGAGATGAAAGTGAAGTTGGCTGTCCAAGTGTTAAGCAGAACAGTTGCTAGTGGGATGTAGACATATAGAAACTTAGGAGAACTTCCTGATGATTCTTTACCGACAATTGATGTAATAGCAAGGTTCGATAAACTTTTTGATATTTTGAATTCATATGAAACTAATCATCCAAATAAATAAAAAACTTCTTCCAAGGTTTAAATTACCAGTTAGATTTTTTGAATGAAATGTGGATATTTTTGAAAAGCCTTAAAATATAATAACACATATAACGAAAATGGCAACGACGCCACAGTGCTTCGTTTATATGGGATATTGGGACAAAAATCATAGCAGTCTCGTCATTGACGTCATTTGGGTAAAATTTGGTACTCAGGGGTTTTTGAGGTCAGGGATCAAGAATTTGAGGTCAAAATTGAAGTGTAGCAATTTTTGAAAGATTTTTTCCAGATTACTTGAAAAACATGTCGAATAAAAGCTGGGAACTTGTTTTTGGCAATATTTGATATGTTCGGGATAGACCTTACCTCATTTTATAAGGACTGTAATTTCTAGATAGTAATAAAAATCTGGATATTTTCTTTATCCCGGAATTGAAAGTTTGTAATTTTGAGTCAAAGTGAAATTTTGTCTTTAATTGCGGAGCTTAACATTTTCATCTATAACAGTTTTAGTTATTCTGAAAAAAGATATAATTAGACTTGGAACGGTTTTGAGCAGATTGGTTAGGGACCCTATTATTGAAATTATAGAAAATGGAAAGTATCGCACATTCTGATAATGAACAGTCATTTGGGTTTTTCTACCTTTTGACATTAATGACTTTTTTTGCTGTGCTTGGTAATAGAGAGAAACAAATGAATTTTCACTGAATGTAACGTCATTAGTGTCTTATAAGTGAGCGAATACGAGGATTTAAGCAACGAAATCCATTCATTCAAAAGAAACCATTTATATTCCTTGTCACCTTAAAGAACCATTTCTTAGCCTGAGGCAAAATTTTACCAAAGGTCTTAAAGCTAATAAAGAGGGTACAAACCATAACAATATTTTTATGTATTAATAAAGGGTTTGAATTTTTACAATTGGTTTGAATAACACATATTAAACAATATATAACAAACAATATATAGAACAATATTAACAATAACAGAAAACATAAACTTTTTTCAATTTAGGCAACACAGGTCAGATTTTAAAACAATAATTTAAACGAATAATTAATAGATATAAACTTAATAACAGGAACAATATGATATATAGTATCATCCAAAAAGTTTACACGTGACAACTGTCATGGCGGTAAATTAAAAAATTCCACCTTAAATATGCGAAAAGTGAGGTTAGGTGACCAGATATCAAAAAATGTCAAAGAGGAAAGTTGTTCAGAATTCAATTTTACCCCTATATGGAAATTTTTAGAAAAATATGACGACTTTTCAGATTTTTTACTGCCTATCCAATCTTCAATTAAATCAGCATTGGTAATACGTCGATGAACTAAAAAAATCATAACTCCTGTATTAGCAGGAAGTAGCACAAAAATTTGACAAGGTTATAAACTACCAACCATAAGTAATTTGTAACAGTCCACAGCACAGGATATTTTGCATAGAACTTTTTAAAAGTTTCCTCCAATCGGTGAATATATCACAGTTTACATATATGGCATCCTAGTTACGAATGCACGTCTCTTATCCCATATCAAATGATATTACTATACATATATGTCAATACTGAGATACATACCTGTAGTATATGCTATCATAGTCAAAAATTCACAGCCACTGAACCCTACAATCTAAGCAACTAATTTTATTGACTACTTAATTGAATTGCTACAGTCCTTCATTTAGCTGCTATAAGTTATGACTTGCCCATGCACGACGCCGCGGGGGCGTGGTGTCCGGCGAAATATATTATGAGTTTTTACTACTTTGGTTCCCTCTGGATCATTTGCAACCGATTGGCAGTACATTTGATGTGTATCGATATCCGAATTTTGTCCACGGGCGGCCGCACTGTGCGACGTGACAGCAAAATGCAGGTTTCGAGTGGGTTGGATGATAACGATAAAAGGCATTCAAATTCTATGGGAACGTCTAGCTAAAGCTGGATTTAAGTACATCAAAAATAGACGCATAAATCAAGACTGTTTGGAAAATTATTTTGGGAGTATTCGGCAACAAAGTGGTAATTGCATAAATCCTACCCCAATCCAATTTGAGAGAGCATTCAGAAAGCTATTTTGTCAAAACTTTTTACATTCAGTTTATATGAATTGCGAAGATGATTTAGGCGTCCTACTCCCTCAGTTACGAAACACCAATGTAGTATTAGAAAAAAGTAATGAGATGGCACCAAATGAAGAAGTAGCTATTACTCTTCCAGATTATGATTATCGTCGCTAATTTATTACTGTTCAAAATGCTTTTAGTTATGTATGTGGTTATCTGCTGAAAAAGGCTTACAAATACATAGGTGCGACACTCGTGTATCTTTCTCAAAAGCAACAGAAACTCTAGATAACACATTACTATTCACACACTTTAAAGCATACGACACCGAGAGCAATTATTTTGGAAAGTTAAATTCACCGAATGAACAATAATTCATTTATTATGTATTCCGAATTAGAAAAAATATTTGTAAACCATTTTGATAAAATATCTGTAAAAGATAATTTGACCAAAACATATCTTAAAGAAATGAACTGCATGCCTTTTAACCATCCATGTTTGGACTTCCCTTTATTTTATATTGTAAAACTTTTTATCAGATTAAGACTATTTTATAGCATTAAATACGCAAACAGGAACTTTAAAAGTTAAAAGACCCATAGGAAAATGACTATTTTATCCCACCTTTAGGTCTATCTTAATAAATAATTAATAAATAAAATAAAAAGAATTGAATTTTATTTATTCCATTTTAGAATTTCATTTAAATTACCGAAATTCACTTTCCCTCTCTCTCTCACACACTTATGTACAGAAATTAAGATATGTGTTTCAAATTTTCGTTTCATTACTTTTCCGATAAAACTTTTAAAACCCATAATATTAAAATACTTATCAAAAAAATTAAACGTCACATCCATCAACACTGCAGTAAGAAGAATGCCTTGCTTGAGAAGCCATTCCCGAAACTATCTCCAAAAAGTAACATTTCAACACACACTCTAATAGTTATTGTTCTGAATTCTATATCTATATTTGCTCACCGCGTACAACGCTCCGTAAATATGCAAGCTTAAAATCTTAGGACACCGCGTACCAAACCACTTGGAAGTGAACTGCCGACCGACCGGTAGAAGCGGCAGTTTGGTCGTGAGGGAGCCGCGTCGGCAAGAGGGAAACTTATTGCTCGAACTGTGCTTGGACTATTTAGAATATCTATAGACTCTGCCTTGGGTTAGTTTTTGTTGGTTGCGCCCCCGGAGCGAGCGAAGGGCCATGCGTGTAGTGAAATATTAGACATTCTAAAATAGTAAACAAACATTATGGTTTATAAAAGTTGCTCACTAGAGGCGAGTAACAGGGTTCTCCAAAGTTCTACTCCAACATTTGACATGAAGCAGATGCGTAGCGCCTTACTAACTCCACATAAGTTTCTAATCCGTAGTCTTTCTAATATCCTTGAGTTAAGGTAACGGGTAACGTATAATCAATTAAAAGAAAAGCAAAGATTCGCATTGAATTATTTAGTACAACTACTTACTACAGGCATATAGTATATATTATTTATATTATATACAGTGTGTCCAAAAAAGTAGGCAACATATTGGAAACTTCTTTATTATTGGTTTCTCAGAAAATTTTATTCTTGATAAAAGTTGATGCTTGAAAAAAAAAATACAAAAATTAAGGTTACAAAAACAAAAATTTTGGAATATCGGAAAACATTCTGCAAAAAAAAATAAAGGACAAAATTAAGAAAAAGAGGTTTTTTAACATTTTTTTTCAATAATAGGGAACTTGCACAGACAAATAAAAACCGAAATAAATGCTAAAAACCATAAGTTGACATCCTAGAAAAAAAGTTTAGTAAAAAAAAACTAATAATTAAATTCATTGTGGCCAAAATCTTGAAATAAAAATGTCAAGAAATTCGAATTATTCGAGGTGCTCGGAAACGCGCGTTCACTGGTCGTGACGTAGAAGAGCATAATCAGTTTGTCGCCGCGCCGCAACAGTGCTTTGAGTGAATGGGATAAATGGACAAAAATCATTACTCTTGTTGTACTCAACGGATTTAAACTAAATAATAACGGTTGAGTAGCTAATACACTAAGCTATATCTGACACACAAAAAATCTGAGTTTAGGTGTTTATAAAAAATGTACATAAATAATTACATACCACCTTCACTTGTATTATATATGCTGGCTTGTACGCTATCAAACTTTTCATATTTCTGGATTCAGTATAACACGAAACGGCAAAAAAAGTCGTAGTTAGGTTTTTTCATCGCACAATTTTATTTTTTATAATAAATTAACATAAAACACAAATAATAATAATAATAATAATAAATACATACAGCTAAAAATAATTCAATAAATTTTGACATAGATTTAAAATAAAACTACTAACTTTAATTAACATAGAACTTCAGAAAGAAGGTACCCAGAAAAAATAAAGATCTTAAAATGGTTTAATAATATAATAAGCATTCTTAGAAAAAGGAAAGGAAGTTCAAAATTGTAAAATTGCTACTAATTATGTAAATAAATGAAAATTTATACTTAAAACAATTAATCATTAGATCCCTAAGCTAAAAAAACATAACTTTTATTGTTGAAAAAAGCATAGAAAAAATTATTCGCTTTCCGAAAAGTCAGAACTGTCTGAACTTTGCAAGTCAAGTTCGCCAATATCTGAAGGCAAAATATCCGAATACTGTTGCAAACAAAAAAGTCTATTTCCAAATATTATGTGATATCATTTATGATATCCTGTCGTGATTTGAAAGTTGCAGTCTTTCTGAAAGATGATATAAATGGATATGAGGTAAGTAGTAGATTATTCATAATGTCCTTATTTGAGCTTTTTCTAGTTTTTCTTGTGTGGTTCAAACGCACTTTTCGGTCCTCTTTATGCCTTGCTTCAAGTGCATCCTCGGCTAGTTGCCCTATGGGCAGATCAAAAAGTTGGATAATCTGAATTTCATGAACTAGAATCTTATGGACACTGCAAGGCATATAGTACCAAGGATATAATTCAATGTAAAGATTTATCGTGTCCCTCAAAAGCCGTTGAAACTGCACCAACTTGATTTTTTGTCCTATAGACACAACTCTTAAAATTTTTGAAAATTTTAAAATAAGTTCTTTGTTAATGCCGGTTATCGAGGAACTTAACTCTGGATTTAGAAAAAAACCTTCTAGCCGTATTCCCATAATTCGTGGATCCATAGCCTAGTTTTGGTTTGTCAATAATTGATCCCATTTGGACTTTAAAACCTTTCTGAAGTTTTCGTTTTGGGTTTTCAACAAGTTTTTTCTTTCCAGGGTCCTTAACTTGCCAACACTTTATTGGCAATATATAACAAACATTCAAAACAACAGATCTGTTGTTGAAGGGAAGATAGGCCAAAGTTAAGATTTTCAATTTTTTGTCACCCTTTCGAAAACTTTATCTGTGTTCATCTCCTTGGAAGACGAACCGCAAATAAAGTACGTTTGCGTTGAGTTTGTTCCTGATAAAGAATTGTTACAGCTACCATCTAACATTGTAAAATGAAGAATATATTCCAGAAAAATCTGTACCTTTAATATGAATGTTTAAATGTCGTATATGGGCACATTGGTACAATACACGCCTTATGAGCTGTCTTTTCTCCATTTTAGTTCAAATCACAAAATACAAACCAAAAACACTGTCACAGACAAAACAAAAAATATTACAAACCACTAAACCTAAAAACTTAAAGCATAACCTGCTGTCTCTCTCTCTGCGAGTCGCAATAGAAGTGGCAGGTAGATGATCGGCCGTTCCGCCGCGCCGATCGTTATGCTCTATGACGTCAAATCGTGTTAAATTGGCGCGGATTTAACGGCAACTTTAAAAATGTATAGAAACAAAACGGGTGATATTTAGCACTTCAGATTTGGCACACCTTCGTTTTTAGCGTAATAGAACAGATTATTGAAATAAAAAAAATGTGCAAGTTCCCTATTGTCATGAATTTTCTCCGCAACGGTGGACTTTTGGAAAAAACAGTATTTTTGCCTTAATAGGAGCTTTATTTTTTCTGTAGAAGGTTTTCTAATATTCCAAAATTTTTGTTTTTTAACCTTATTTTTTGCATTTTTTAAGTACCCTGTATAACTTATCTTTAATTTAGCATTGCCAAAATTAGTTTTTTTTCAAGCATCAACTTTTATCAAGAATAAAATTTTCTGAGAAGCCAATAATAAAGAAGTTTCCCATAAGTTTCATATCTTTTTGGGCACACTGTATATGGGTGATTATTGCAAAAACGACTGATATTAAGGCAAAAAGTATCTTTGGCATTTTTATCTAAAAAATACAAATTGCACCTACTAAATATTTATTTTCAAGGTGTATCTTGAGAATATCAGATATTAACCAGTTGAAACTATCCCATTTTTGAAAATATTTAATATTTTAAAATATTGTGTAAGACGGGAATGACGGTTCAGGGACGGTAATGATATTTTATTGTTTTCTTTTTAAACTTTTATTTAGAAAAATACAAACATTAAATGCATAATGTAACAAAAAACTTTTACTTTTCCGACCTAAAAACCTTACATATTATTTTTATGGCTTTTCAAATATGTCAACATTTTGTATAAACCTAAAAAAAACTCTGTCGCCTTTCAATACAATATCAGGTGGACTAAGTAGGTACTATTATAATCTGATCTTCAGAGCTATAGGTCCCGCCGTGTCGGTTTCGTCTACCTTAAACAACTACTTTCCCAATTCACGATTATCAGAATTTTCACATATTTTAAAGAAAGATACTTTTACCTAACCATCAGAGGGATCTATATCATTTTGGCACACTGCTGCATAACGGTAAACTTAAACTTATTTATTAATTTTATTTTGAAACTGTACCAAGATGTAGCTACCGGCCAAAATTTGTACTTTGTCGTAATTGGAAGATGATGCCATATTAATATTTTCTTTATCATTCTCACGAACTTCTTCATCGCTATAAACGCTGGGGTAGATCGGTGTTGATTTTAAAATGTCTAAAGGGATGTCAAAATCAGAAGTGTCACTGCTATCAGAATGATAGACTAGCACCTGACTTTTGTATTTCAGGGTCAGAGAGTTATTCTCGGTCAGGGTGCAATAATGTTCACATAAAGTATGATATTCAAAGCATGATAATTTTTTTATTTGAAGGATCCCACTTCCAACAAGTTTTAATTTGATGCACCTTCATAGTCCCAAAAAATGTCATAACTTTATTTGTCATTATTGTCTCAGTCATTTTATTTATTTCATCTGGATATGGTCAGGATCTTGATGCCAACACAATTATCATTGAGTATTTGAACCAGCTCATTAAAATTTGAAATGTCTTTACCTTGACTGATAACTCGATCTGCAGTCCGTTTACAAACACCTACGATACCCTGGGGGGCCCCCTTAGTATGTCCATCTTCTAGTTCTACATGATATACTTTATTGTGGGAAAAATGTGCTGATATGGTGAGCCAAAAATGAAAACATATACTTGTTTCTGTACTGAGTTGATGGTGAGTCACTTAAAAAATGAAGTGTCAAGATCAGTATTTTCCAGGATATAATGTTTAAGAACCGGAAAAAGGTGGGCCCATATCGCTCCAACAACATGCCTTAAGGATTCGGACAATGAACAAAAACTGATAGTTCCAGAGGTGGAATCTACTACCACGGTATGCATGGAGATTTGCTGCCTGGATCCGCCAAGGTGGGCCCATATCGCTCCAGCATCATGTTTTAAGGATTCAGACAATGAACAAAAACTGGTAGTTCCAGAGGTAGAATATACTACCACGGTGTGCATGGAGGTTTGCTGCCTGGACCCGCCAAAGTGGAAAGCTTGTTTTTCTTCAAAGTATTTTAAATTGCAATTCTCACTCAAATCACAGTGAACTAATATTTCTGTGTGACGAATATTTTCTTTTAGAAAGTGGATTGAATTTCGTTGATGATAAATCCGAGCATTGTGTTCCACAAAGAAATTTATTTTAATTCCAAAGGTCTACAGCCAGTTCCACTGTCTTTTCTACAATTTAATTTTTGCTGACACTTTTGTAGTCCTTGTTTTTTGGTCAAAGTACTTTTGTTTTATGTGTATCCATTGATAAAATCCAATTGTTTCAGTTTTGTCAGGTATCTGGTATTGGACTCTTTTAAAGCAACAATTTGTCCATTGCCTAAATAGGCATTTCTCATTTTTACTTTACTTATTATTTTCAAAGGATTTTTTATCATTTTTGGATATGTCGTGGCCTAAGATATTAGATTCAAAAAGAAATTTGTAATGCGGGTCTACTTCAGTGGCGTACATTAAAATAAATTTTTTTTTTATTTTAAAAGTTTTAAATAGGTTCAAAATTTCTGTACGCCAATGAAGTAGACCCGCTTTGCAAAGTTTCCTTTGCTTCTAATATATTAGGCCATAACATATCCAAAAATGATAAAAAATTCTTTGCGAATAAAAAGTCACTAAGCATTAAAAAAGGATCCAATTTAATTTGGCCCACGAGACATGGCTTTACCAAAATTAAAGTATAAATTTTAATTTTGTTTGTAGTAACCTGGTTTTTTAATGGTCAATATTCCGAACCGTTTCAAATCTTTTTTGGCAATTTTTACATCTTTATTTCATTTGGCCGATTTTTGCAACGACCTGAAATACATTGGTTTGGAAAAATACCCCCTTTTCTGTACGCCACTGAAGTAGAGCCAATTTGCAAATTTCTTTTTAATTCCAATACCTTAGGCCATAACATATTATCAAGCATTAAAGAAGGTTCCAATTTAATGTTGCCCACAGTATATAGTAACTTATCTTTATATTAGGATGTTTTTTGAAAATTCTACGTACAAATTTTTTAGTGTGTTGTTTAGAAATCGTTTTTGATGTGTATGCTTATTTTTGTGACAAAGTATTTTTTACCTTCTTCCAAAAAAGTTCTAATAGTTTTTTTTTAGATAGATAACATTTTTGTTCGCATTGTCTTTTTTGTTCTTAATTTGCTGTATTTAAAGACTTTGGATAATGTTGATGTTAGCTGTTTCTGTTTTGCTATCCTTCCTTGCACAATAGTTTTAAAGAATTGCTTAGGTTTAGTAGTTTTAATGTTTTTGTATGAATCTTTTAATTGATCTTTTATTACTTCAGAAATAATAAGCTTTTTTTTATTCCTTCTGTTTTGCTGGGGTCAATCTTCACACAGGAAATATAACAATTATTTTTTCCGGATCAAGTGTACAATTAGGAGGTGATGAAATTTTCGTTGACCGTTTTGCCTGCACCTTTTCTTTCTGAATCCTTTCATATTTTTTCTTATCTTTTAAATATTTACGTCTTAGCTCTTGCATTTTTCCTAGTAACTTTTGTTTTTCTCGATGTCGCTTAACCTTATTGCAATTTATCAATTTTTTCTATGGCAATGCATTCTTGGTTGAGGTTCTTCAATATCATCTTCAGCCATAGACGGGGGTGGTGTGTTTTCTTCTATTCTTTTAGCTAACTTTTTTTTCCTTCCCATGTCCCTATAGTTTTTAGAAATTAATTTTCCATTGTTTACGCCTTTTTCTCTTGGTGTCGTCTGAATTTTTTTTTTAATATCTTTCTCTTTTTGTCTTGTCTTAGATATTTTTCATGTTCTTTCTGTCGTTGCATTTCTTTTCTCACAGGATCTTCACAAATTTGTCTTCTGCGTTCTCTGGCCCTATCGCGATCTTTTTTTTCTCGCTCTTCATCTTTGGCATTAATGACTTTTTTAGCCATTTTTATCTAAAAGAAGCATTGATTTCAAGAAATTTTAAATAAATGTCATTCCCGTTTGCTTCGCGTCATTCCCGTCTGTCCCGACGGGAAGCATGTGCAGCCCCGCCTACGAGTATATTTGATTGGCTGCTGTTAATCATACAGCGATCCAGTATTCATAGTTATAATATACGTGACTACAGTGCAACCGCACGGTCGTTAAAACATACATTGCAAGGTCTTCCGCTCTAAATCCGTTTTCTGCCACATTTAAAATCAGACCGAACCTTTCTTCTTATGCATGAAGTAGGTGGCACACTAATCATTTCTAAAGATCAGGCATAATTTTCAATGCGGCGAAACGAATAATAGGTACTATTATGGCTTTGCATGGCCCTCCGCTCGCTTCGCTCGCTACGTGGGCTCAGTCAACAAGAACTAACCAAGTGCTAACTAAAACTTACCCCAAAATTATGGAAAAAAGGTAAATTAATAAGAAACAATAAACAAAACATCTGTCGCGACCGACGGGAATCGAACCCGCAGCGCAGGAATGACAGGCAAGATCCTGCCTACTACACCATTGAGGCGTTGTAGAAGTTTTGCTAGAACGCTACAAAAACACCATATTAAAACAATTTTTAATATGGCGTCGCGATCTGCACTGTAACCTCGTATATTATTCCTAGGTACACTCAGGCAGTGTATGATTTATGCCAACCAATAATATTCAATAAAAAGAAAGTTAACACTGTATTCATGTATATTATACAAACCCGCAGGCATTTATTACAGCTACTTGAGATATGCACCTTTAATCTCTGGCCGCTTAAACAAGAATAAATAGGCACCAGTTGAAGGGTAGGGATTCGCTACTTTTATTGCTTATTCAGAGAAATTCATCTGATTTGTATTTTTAGCTGGAATACGGAAGTCATTTTTATTGGTTTAAGAATTCTTGGAAGTTCATCCGTTCTTTTTATTTCAATTAACCGTGTACGAACGGGAATGATGAAAAACATAGACAAACTTTAGCTTAAGGAAAAAAAAAATTAAAAACAGATTATTTTTAAATATGATTACAAATATAAAAAGTTACTTGTGTTCTTCAATACAATTAATTAAAAAAAAAAAAACAGTTTCATTTATTTATTTTTTGGTATTTTGTTATTAATTTTGGAATTGCGACAGAGGACGGGATGACATTTTTAATACAAAATTGCAAAAAAATCAAGAATTTGATTTAAAGAAAATCGGATTTATACGGTTTTGATATACAGACATTCAACTGACAGTATTCATTTAAAAAAACCGCCATAATTTTTTGATTTTAAAGATAGGGAACCTAAAATAGGTGAGGGGTTGTTTTTGCGATAATCACCCATATCACAGAAAATATAGTTACACAACAGAAGCCTGGTCGCGTGCATTTAAAACGAGCCTCGAAAGGAAGCCCGTTACGAGAAGCGGCTTCCTGTTGGCCGGGTCACTCATAGATGGAGCTTCAAACTGCTTTCGGCTGCTTCATTTTGCGTATTAAGTATTTCTGGTTGCCTAGAAGCCTAGACCTCCTAAAACACCCAGTAATGCGATGTTGACGAATTTTGCAATAAGTTCTATATCATAGGATATGGAATGTTTTTGTTTACGTTTAAGCGGCTGTGTATGGGATGGACGGATGATGGTTTATTGCTTTATGGCAGTGGCGGCTTGTCACAAGGGGCCGTGGCACTACGGAGCGACTCTTAATATTTCTAGTTTAACTGCCAAAGATATTTTTTCTATTTTTTAATATATATTATTTAACTCTATAATTAAAATGTATCGAATAAATAATATTCATCGTATCCCCAATGGACTATAAGGATCTATAGATTTATTATATTAGTCATCGAAAAATGTAATAATTTCCCGATAATCGGGCTAACCGAGCCGAGCGACGTCTTCACCAGCAAATTGCCATGGTAAGGGTCAAATGAGGTCACGACGATGCATGATGCATGCTGAGATGGCGACTTTAGCCGTAAATAGGGAATCGGGGCCACCTGATTCAATGGCTCGGGCCGCGTTTCGATAAGCATAAAAGATCGGCCTGAATTAAGGTTTAAAATGAATCAAATAAGCAATCTTTTAGTGAACCCTTTTTCCACATATTCACGCTTCAGGTATGCTGTCTGCAGAAAAACATTTCGTAATTGTCAATTGTCATTGAATATTTTTATAATATAGTAATTGAATAATTTGCAAGCAAAACAGAGAGAAAGATGGATTTCATAAATAGGAAACTCTAGAAGTTAAATTATTAATATATTAATATTAATATTAGGTAGACCAATTTTGTGCACGTGTGTAAATAGGTACTCTAAATAATAATTTTTGTAATATTTTTGTAAATTGATCTATGGTAGGAGTCTTTATGGAAACTGCAAGTACTTTCAGCATTAATTTCTGGGGGTATGTTAAGTGTTTTTTGTTTTTTTTTTAATTAATATAACAGAACTTTTTGATAATTTTGAGTAATTTTTTCGCAAAATTTGGTATAGTTTGGTTAGTGTTAGTTTCGTGACAAAACTTGGGTTAGAACCACAAAAAATAGCAGATATACCTATAATAGAAAAGTATACGCCCTCCATTTTTTAAATTTACAATTATATCTATTTTGACAATATCGCGAATGAGCCATCAAAAAATGGTAGCCCGAGGTGCGTTTTTTAACGTCTTTTGGGTAATAATTTGGGCGTGGCACCCCAGAAATGTTTCAATAATGCTTGGTAAAATCCGCTCGTGGAAGGCGTGATTTTTAACGATCTTTGAGCAAAAATTGGGCGTGACACCCCTAAAATTTTCTGCGGTTTGCCTTTGCAGGCGAGCTGTTTCATGCCAGAGAGAGAATTAAATTTTGGCACTATCTTACCTAAGTCACGAGCCGACACTGCTTTGTGGCTTCGCATTCCGTTCACTGTTAACTGTGGTATTCAGTATAATACGTTAAATTTTTTAAGTAAACCTACTTTTTTGCCTTATACTTATAATTTTTTTCCTGTTCCAAAAAATATATATAAATAGGTTCTAATAACAAAATTAGGTACTTAATAATATTTATTTTTTGCATTCTCAACATATAAATAATATGTATAAAAACATAAAATATAAAAAAAAAACAATAAAAACATAAACGAAAACAACAAAATTCTTGAACAAAAAGAAAATAATAAAACTAAAAGGAACAATAATTACAAAATTCATTAGGTAGCTGAGGTAGCTTGGTAACTATAAAATAAAGAAGAAAATCGAAACATTTTAAATCCAAATATCGATTAAATTGATTGTCAAACAAAAATCATTAATGTTTTCTTTTTTAATTTCGACTTAATGCAGCAGATTCCTATGTGCTAAAAGTGCCCCCATCATTTTTGTATTTTTTAAATACCCTGTATAACATATCCTTAATTTAGCATTGCCAAAATTAGTTTTTTTCCAAGCACCAACTTTTAACAAGAATAAAATTTTCTGTGAAATCAATAATAAAAAAGTTTCCTACGGAAATGTGACTTAGCTGGTTTTTCCCCTGTACCCTTAATTGATGCCCTAAATTTTTGCATGTTAGTTTTTAAACGTTTAATTCTAAGAGTGTAGTTTTAATTTTTTTTATTTGGACCCAAATTTTGTTTTTCATTTGAACTTTCCGTGGCGTCATTTTTGGATATTCGGGTAAATTAGTTAATTCTGACAAAAAAGATGTATCTGCGATTTGATGGGAAAATAGTTGTTTTGGGCAAATGTCTGATGATCGTCTGCCGTATGTTTTGTGGGGAGTGAGTACTTTCATGCCTTTTGTATTGTCCGCATTATAAGGTTGAGGAACTGCGTCCTTTTTCAAACAAAAATTTTTTGCACCCTTAAAATCACTCTCTAAAAAGTGGTTTTCTCATATATATTTTTGTTTCATTATATCCTCTGGTAAGTCGGCTAACTGTGCATTTCCTAACAAAAATATAAATAATTAACTTCCTAAAATATTAATGGCCAATTTCTACGCTTTGTTGTTTTTCAGAAGCAAGCAAGCACAGAAGCAAAGCAAAATATAGATACCACAAAACTTTATTTTCTGTGATAGAAGCTTATAATAGCATGCAATATATAGAAGCTTATAATAGCGTGCAATATATCACGAGAACTATGAATTTAATCGATTAAACTACGTTCAACATTTTGAGCATGATTTTTCTTGAAAATGTTGAATGAAAAATAATTTAGGTAATCAAAATCCGAGACCGCGAAGCTGTCGAGGGTTTTCATTTATAAATTATTTTGCATGAAACTATTTGCCAAAAAGAAAAATCATGCGAGAAATATTGAATGTAGTTTAATCGATTAAATCATAGTTTGAGTGGTATTATACGGCTAGATTATTTCCTCGATTAATTAAATTAAATCCATAAAAGCCGTTAAAAAAATTAACGGTAACTTTATATTGTTCAACAAATTTTACAATAAATATCAAAACGTTGAAAATGACGCTTCACATGATATTTGTGTTTTTGTCACCTTGGTTACATCATTGATTTGTATAGGAATGGATAAGCAATAGCCGCCTGTCGCACTATTCAAAAGTGGCAACCTATGGGCGAAAAAACAGGTTTCTGCGCATGACAAAATCGACGCAAAATGGAAAAACATAAACAAAGAAGATACCGTTTTGTCATGCGCACTAAAACACGTGCCGTCTCAGCAGGCGTCGGTCAGGATCGAACTTGGCTTTTGTCTTTGACGTGTTTTCGTTTTGACGGAGCGGCGTTTTGAGTTAATAATTCGAGTTCGATTCGAGGCAAAATACCCGGGATTTCCTATTTCAAGTAAGTCTAATTATTATAAGTATTACTTATTTATACCTTATTGTTTGTTTCACTATGCTAACTGGGGCCCATTTCACAATCGGCAAGACTCCTCTACCGAATATTTGGTGAAATAATCACTTTCGAAGTCCGGGCCTGCCTATTTACCTTCACGGTGCAACAACTAGCTCCTACTAATTTTCTAATGCGCAAGTCCAAATAGAAATCTCTTTGTTTACATTTCGCGGTCGTAAATTTGCCATGTTTGGTCTATTTATTGCTTATCCACTCTTATACAAATCAATGGGTTACATACCCCAATGATGCGTTGACCAGGCCCGCTTATCAAAATCGACATGTAAATATTTAAAAATTTGACATATTTTGTCACCTCATACCAAAATAATGAAATACAAATTTTAAGGAAAATCGGAATTTTCAGCAATAAAAATTAATAGATCATTCGAACCATTTATAAAATAATGTTTTTTTTTAAAAAACCGTTAATGAAAAGTGCAAGAATCAGCTACAATGGACAAAACGAAATCCAATATGGAGGACGCAGTTTAATCGCTGTTAAACAGGTCTCGTGCAATAATCACTTATCTAAACAAAATTTATTCAGCAAATCGGGCTGTCTGATTGGTCCATTTTTCGATGAAGGAAATAATCGTTTATAATAATTTGATACATTTTTTTTAATTTCTTAGAAAATAAGCCTACCTTTCCAGTTCTACCATGCAGACGTACAGGGTCTTTTTTATATTTAAACCCCTATCTACAGGGAAAACCGTAAATGTTATAGAAAAACTTTAAATACTTATAAGAGTTTTGGGGTTTTATCTGAGCCGCCAAAATCTGTCAAAAAAGAAATAAATAATGGTCGGAAAGTTATCAAATGAACATCAACTTCGTTATTTTAAATGGAATACCCTGTATATTTTTTAACTGAACTATAGACGATTTTCTCCTGATTTCAAAAATATAGGGTGTTTCTCACCCCTATAACTTTTTTGTTTTTATAGATAAACAAGTGAAATTTGGTGTGTCGGTATAATATGTAAATATGTATTTTTGACGTATTCAATTGTTTTCTGTCACTTCAGGTTTGAGCGGAACTCGTACGTAAATTATTATTAGGACTCGTACTTCCTTATATTAAATGGAACACCTGGTATATTTTTACATATTTCAATAGGAAATCACAATGCGAGTACAATGACACTTTTTGGCATTTATCATCGTAAAAGTTTCAATATTTAATTTTCAATCTAAAGTGCTATAATTGAGTTAAAACGGTTAATTTTGGATCAAGTGGCCAGGGAAAAATAGTTTCGATCGAGTTTTACTTTTCATTTGTTTCAAACGTTCATTTAAAGTTTACAAAATCCTAATTATGACTTTTACTCAATTTTTTCAAACAGAATAAAGATGGCTCATTATCAAATCTAGAAAGGGCATCTTGTTACGAACAATTTGATACCACACAATCGATATTTTAAATAAATATTGAGTATCATAATAGGATAATCTGTCTAAAAGCTCTAATAGTTTATTGTAACGGCCATCAACCGGCATCGTTAATAGTGAAAAAAATAACGAGGCTTTGGAAAGTATTAAAAAAAATGTTTTTTCTGTGACGGGAAAAACGTTTGACATTTTATCTCTGTTGCCAAGTACCTAACAAAATATCCCTTTATATGAAATTACTTTTATTATTGTGATATATTATATACGGTGTCCAATTAAAATAAATCGGGAATTTGACTTGCCACGCGTTTTTGGCAAGCTTTGTATATATAAAGAAAGGTTTCCTTAGCAACGCAGGTTTATTGCCACTATAACTACAACAACCTACCAGTTTAAAAATTTAAATTTCACATCGATTTTCTGACTTTAATATATCGTAGTAATATGTTTTTTCAATATTAAATCGTCGTTTTTCCCGTCACAGGAAAAAAATAGGGTATTATACACGGGAAAAAAAATTAGATTTTAAAAAATCTAAAATCTAATACTTTTTCCCTTGTATAATAAATATCGATTTTCTTCAAACGGCAGTAAATCCGTCATTACTCGACTCTGTAGGCGGCCGTGAAGTTTCGTTTTTCCTCCGCCGGAGCTTTACATTTCACTTTTCCGCCGGCGGAGGTAAAAGTGTTGTCATAGCAACATAGATACAATACAAACAGACAACAAAATAAGAGTCAACAACTCAAGATTTATTAAAGTACAATTTGTATTTATCACTCAATTTGTGACTGCATTTCTAAAAATCACTAATTTAGGAACAAATTGCTTATTATTTAATCGAACTTACTCAATAACTGCTTATCAATACGGAATTAAAACGCAATCGGACACCCAATCTTAAATAGTATATTATTTTATATGGAGGAAAAGTGATACTTTTCATGGCGCGCTCGCGGAGTGAGGCTGGTAATAGAGAGCAAGCCATGAAAAGTAACTTTTCCTCCAAATAAAATATGCTGTTTTTTCTTCAAATGTCGACAAATTAATGCAAGAACCTCTCTTTTTAATAGTAATAATATCTAATTTATTATTAAAGATAAATGGGTTCGCAAGGCGGCTTAGACCACGGTCGTAGGTGGCCTTGCTTAGACCGGTGTCGGTGAATATAATGTAACATAAAGCTGTCAGTGGACACTGTCAACAATAATTATTTTTTTAAGATGCGTCTCCGATTGCGTTTTAATTCCGTATTGATAAGCAGTTATTGAGTAAGTTCGATTAAATAATAACCAATTTGTTCCTAAATTAGTGATTTTTAGATATGCAGTCACAAATTGAGTGATAAATACAAATTGTAGTTTAATAAATCTTGAGTTTTTGACGCTTATTTTGTTGTCTGTTTGTACTGTATCTATGTTGCTATGACAACACTTTTACCTCCGCCGGCGGAAAAGTGAAAAGTAAAGCTCCGGCGGAGGAAAAACGAAACTTCACGGCCGCCTACACAGTCGAGTAATGACGGATTTACTGACGTTTGAAGAAAATAGTTATTTGTGTATTTAGAGCGCAAAGTAACGGATTGCCGCTTGAGAAAGAATGTTACTGCGCGACGCGTAGCGGAGCGCAGTAATCTTTCTACAGCCGCATTTTTTAAAATTAAATGCAAATTTTTCTCTATAGTTATTCTCAAATTTGCAAATGACTGTCAGTTTTGACATATTATGTTCGGGCTTCGGGCATATTTAGAACAGGATTGTCAGCAACAAACTTTAACAAACGCACGACTGTCATTTATTTATCTTCGGTTTCCATGACCATTCAGCACACTAGACGGAAAAAGTGAGAATTTCCTTTTCCATGTTCGCGCTAGAGCGCAAAATAAGGATCCACGGCATTAGTCGATTTTGCAGTTTCATTTGAATTTAGTATTTAGTTATTTTGCGCGCGGCCGTAGAAAAAAATAATTATTGTTGACAGTGTCCACTGACAGCTTTATGTTACATTATATTCACCGACACCGGTCTAAGCAAGGCCACCTACGACCGTGGTCTAAGCCGCCTTGCGAACCCATTTATCTTTAATAATAATTAGCTATTATTACTATTAAAAAGAGATGTTTTTGCATTAATTTGTCGACATTTGAAGAAAAAACAGCATATTTTATTTGGAGGAAAAGTTACTTTTCCTCCATATAAAATAATATACTATTTTACGACATTTTTGCGCAGTCATATTAAATTTGTCAGTTTTGGTAGAAATTCTTAAGAATCTTTTTTTTTTATAATCAATTCGTTAATACAAATTGGCAAATGGAAAATTACAGTCGAAATTAGAAAATTGACATGCTATTAATTTATGGTGAAGCTAGGAAAAATGCCGTTATTGCAGCATGGCTTTTTGCGGAAAGTAATTCCAAAAGACGGCATCCCACTCGTCATTATTTTCCAAAAATGGAGCAAAGACTTCGAAATGAGGCCGAAGATGGTAATTTGTATTAAGGAACTGATTATAAAAAATATTGTTTCTTAAGAATTTCTGCCAAAACTGACAAATTTAATATGGCTGCGCAAAATGTCATAACGTTTTTTTTATACTTTCCAAAGCCTCCTTATTTTTTTTACTATCAACGATGCCGGTTGATGGCCGTCGCAATAAACTATTAGAACTTTTAGACAGATTATGATATGGGATATTAATTTATTCAAAATATCGATTGTGTGGTATCAAATTGTTCGTAATAATATGCGCTTTCTAGATATGGTAATGAGCCACCTTTGTTCTATTTGAAAAAATTGATTAACCGTCATAATTACGATCTTGTAGACTTAAAATGAAAAGTAAAACTCGATCGAGACTATTTTTCCCTTGCAACTTGATCCTTGATCCAAAATGAACCGTTTTAACTCATTCATGGCACTCTAGATTGAAAATTAAAAATTGAAAATTTTAGGATGATAAATGGCAAAAGTGACAAATGCCATTGTATTCACAATGTGATTTACTATTAAAATAAATAAAAATATACCGGGTGTCCCATTTAATATAAGAAAATAAGGGTCACTTCCGGTCAAACCTGAAGTGACAGAAAACAATTGAATACGTCAAAAAATACATATTTATATACTATACCTACACACCGAATTTCACGTGATATGACTATATATACTTAATTCGAGCAACTATATACCTACTAGAATCAAAGCTGCTAGTTGTTTTTTGGTAGGTACCTATGCCACAGAAAATATACTTGTGTAACTATATTTTCTGTGCCTCTGCGTCTTAATCATTTTACAAATTACCTTACGCTTACGCATGCTGCCTACTAACTAGGTACCTAATGTAAAATATAAGAAAAATTATAAGCCACAACTACTGCTACCTCAATTAAACCTACCACAATTGAGAACCCATTTCCTACACAATTGGGGATTTTTAGATGGGAATCTAAACATTCTAACCCCATGGTCTCTTCGACTTTTCATGCAATTAAAATATCTACATGTATTCCCAGCCATTATTTAATGGGTTATTAAATACAAAAAGCTATATTTTAATTTATTTTTCTGCGGCAAATCAACGAGTCGCAAAGCTTGACACCCTCTATCAGCCAGTAATGAGTGATGATGATGATAAATGTTAAATAAGCGAGAAAGCGGGCCGGCCGGTAAGAGGCACGGCAACAATCGGCAACATCGAAATTCGCGGAACTTAAAAATCTAGTTTGAGCGACCGGCCGGTCGTAGTGGGGACAACACGTGCTTAGACGCGATTAAAATATTATGATTTGTCTACACAGGCGACATCTCTTAACGCATTTTTAAACCATATTTGCCGTTTCATTCCCATCAGGCTTCTGTTGTGTAACTATATTTTCTGTGCCCATATGTATATATATTTACATTTATACATTAATTATAAAAGAAATTCTGCCCTTCTATTTTTGTGTGTAAAAAACCTGTTTAATATATCTACATTTTCTAATCCTATTTCACGATGAACGCTCATAAGTGCTAATCCGCTCATTTGCCCTAGGCCAATTTTTAGATAATAAAATTATCTGAAATTTTGGATAATTTTGGGGGGTGTTTGAACACCCCAAACAACACCTCCCCTGAATACGGCCTTGAGAGGGATATTTTGGACTCATTAGCATTGTAAAATTGTTGGTCACCATTACCTCCTTAAACTTTTTAAATACAATATAAACATTCACATATATTAACACTTTGACTGCTGATGACACGGATCCGTGTCACCACGTACATGTTGCGATGTGCGCGCGACCCGGATCCGTGTCGCACGTAATATAAAAATTAAGCTCTAAGTACGCCACGAGCAGCAGGTGGAGGTAAACGTACGGTTGAGAGCATATAGCTAAAGCATAGGGAATTCTTGTTTTACGTGCCGTTTTCGGGTCAGGTTTTTGTTGCTGCGGATTTTAAGACAAAATGGCGGAGAATATGGAAAGACCTTATAGGAACCTAAAATACTTGCAAAAATTCGAAGGAATTGACTTATGAAGAGCTAAAAGGGTGCCAATATTTTATCGTTTAAATTATCGGAGCATTCCAGAATGACTATTTTGCATTTTAACATGTTATGTATATTTGCCAAATTTAATATGTTTTTACGTCTTTTGATATGCTCTGTACAATAAATGTTAAAATTTATGTTAATTTAGTTTTTATTCGTTTTATACGTTTTCAAAATAAAAAAAACTTCCGACACGAATCCAAGTCTGACCGCATATGACACAAAAATTGTTGCTATATGGGCATGACACGGATCCGTGTCAGGTGTTCAAAATTCTCTAACACCCAGTATATATTAGTTAAACTAGTATATTTATGTATATAGAGAGTTTATACAAGCAAAATAAGAAAAAAAAAGTTTAGCACACAGGTAATACCACAGCTGGAACTGTCAGCAGCGAAAGTGTTAATTCTACCTTAAATGTTTCAACCAGGATTCCAGAAAAATGTACCAAATACTCGACAGTTTCTTTAATGTTTTCAGTAAATTTGATAAAAAACTTTTCCTGAATAGCAGTGTTAGTTGCAGCTTGATACAAACTTTGTAGTGGCAAACCAACATGTTGATTTTTACCATGACTTTCAACCAAATAAGTTAAGTTTTCTAGTCCAGATTTTTTTAATCTAAACTTTTGCTCATAATATCTGAAATATATATCAACATTGTAAAACATTTTTCAATAACGTTGTGAATCATTTTCATTTTACCTTTTGTCTTTTATACTGTGTGCAAAATCATCCATTCTTTTTCTTTCAATTATATATGGTAAAATTAATTCTCTGTCTGATGTTCTGTCTCTACAGATCCATGTGAAGTCGCCAACCTTTAAGTTTTTTACTTCATATTTAATGCCAGATTTTTTTAGCCTTAACAGAATATCATCATTTTCACTATTGGAAGACCTAAAACCAACCAAAAAAATATTTTCAGTATTAAATAGATACAATAAAACATATGAAAATCATTCCCACCCAACTATTATAATTACCCTGAGGTTTCATTGGTATCAACATATAAAATGATATCAAAACTATATGGTGTCATAATAAAGTTTTCACAAATATTAATATTACTTTTTGTTGATACTACTGAATTACTTGAACTAATTTTTTTTAGAGTATACTTGCTACTCAATTGTAGATCATCACTTGAAGAACATACAGACAACACTGTATTAGTAGAGGAATATTTTTTCAAAGTTCTCTGTTTTTTTTGTTGAAAACAGTCATTCTCAACTGACTGTTGATGACAACTAATGAACGGACTTGAACTGCGTTGTATGTTCTTATCTAACAAAATTTCTTCATTATATGAATTTTGTTCACAACATCGAGGTGAAGCTGCCTTAATTTGTGTAGTATTTTGACAAAAATTGACTGGATCTAGTGTATTTCTAATATTGTAAGAATCATGGTTAACATCATCATTCAATGGTCTTTTTTTCTCTACACATGATTTGATATGACTTTCTGTATTTATCGAAAATATGTCTTTTTCTGGATTCAAAGGATTCTCTAAAAATTCCTCTGAGATGTTTATTATGTCATATGATTTAGAGACATTACTATTATTTTTTTCAGTTTCTATAGAATCCATATTTTCATAAATTAAGTGATCTCTTGCAATAAGGCTTGCAGTTTCATGATGGGCATTATTGGAATTCTTAAACAGTTTTCTTGCTAAGTCAAATCCTTCCTTTGTGAGAGAAAATTTGGGAGGATGGCTGATTTTAGATACCAAATTTTTCATCAGCAAAGTTCTCATTGATGACCAAGCAGTATATCTAGATCCTGGCTCAGGTTTTGTGAATGATGAATTAATTAGATCTTTCCCATGTTGAATTATATCAGATTTCCTTAAAAATCCTGCATAGTTAGACTGAAGACTTTGTGTATATAAAGTAATTAAGATAGCATAACCACCTGACCCATAATGAGGTATATATTGTCTTTTACAATCACCTAAAATTAACAGAACATATTAATTAGGAGAAATCTTGTTTCAAACCTAGCTTTCATTGCTTACCTTTTTCTCGATTGGATGTTGAAATTTTGGACACAGATACTATTTTTTTCAAGGGTTTTTTATTTTTCCTATTACTGTTCTTAGGCACTTCATCAATGCCGACATCATGCATCCAGATGCTTTCGATATTCTGAATTTTAATATCTCCATTTTTTTTTTTATATTCATTCAACTTATCATCTAACATTTTACAAAGCTTGTCTCCAAATCCTTTTAATATTTTACACTCTCTTCCGGTATCAAAAGGTAGAGGGTATTTTCGTAATGAATTTAGAGCTAGATTAAGGTTATATTGCATTTTGGAATCTAAAACAATATACCTACTACAGAAAATTGTTAATATTTCTTATGGAGACAAGAGTGAAGGAAAAACAAACTAGCGGCAAAGCTATGAGTGAATGTACTAGAACTAGAAAACTAGGAAAATATATATACTTTCCTGAAAAAGAACAAAACCGAGTATCCAATGAATGTTCTTACCTTTCGCAGCTGCCTGATCTCTCCACGCAAGTATCCATTTTTCAAAAAGTGGATTTGGACATTTTAATCTAACTGTAATTCTTTTTTCGTCTTGTGAATTCATAGTATCATACGTTTGTCACACCAAGCAAGCTGATCATAGATATATTGATAAATATTTTTATTTATAATAATTTATTATTTATTATGAAGCTAGCAGCTAGAAGTAGAGATGACAACAAAGTATCGATGTTTTAAAAAAATCGATACATACATCGATGTTTGTAATCGATGTTCGATATGAACGATGCATCGGATTAATGTACGAATATCGATTTTATGTACGTGCCGTTGAAAAGCTGTCCAAAAAGTAACGTCTTCTCAGCGGCGTCACCCGCCGACGTGCAATAGAAAGTTCTTATGCCGTTTACGATACCATAATACTAAGGAGGTCTAGAGGGAATGAGATCAATCGCAATTTTATTACTTTGGTCATGGTTTGTCGACGGTAAATGAGCTTAAGATCTCACCGCCAGAGGCCAGAGGGCGTCCGTGTCTTACTGTCTTATGCGATAGAAAAAATACAGGATGTCTTATGGACATAGTGGACATTTTTAACTTTTTCTTTATTGGAAACGTTTTATTTGATGTTATTTAACCCCTAACCACATCTTTAGTGTAAAAGCTGTACCTTAACCATCGTAGTGCGGTCTCGGTGACGGCAAATTAAAAGAAAAACATTTTATTTGTGTATGTGTCAAGCCTCCCTGTTTTGAATGGGCAGCCAAGATCTGTAAAAATTGTAAGCATCATAAATCGTTAGCGATTTTGCTCAATTCGCTCGTTGCCATTTCAATTTTAGAGGATGTAACTTAAAGTACCGGTAGTTAATTTTTTCATCAGATGTTTTTCCATACTTTTTAGAATCTGTTAATAATTTTGCTTGACATAAGGATATTAGTTCTATAGACAATTTTTTGGCATTTGTGTAAAAAAATTATAAAATAACTTGTCCAAACTCATAGTCAATCACATCAACGTAATAAAACACAATTAACACCAAATTTTTTTACAAAAAACGCGAAATAATCACATATTCTCCATAAGACACCGTGTTATAAACCTATCGCATGGGATCGCAGCGCCATCTATGACAAACTTGTGAACTATTACAAAAGTATGACCAGAAATCCGAATTTCGGCCATTGTCGATTGCTCTCCTTACTTCTAGCCCTCCTTACATAATACGGTACAGCCATAGATAAAACACTAAAAAAAAAGGTACCGCTATGAATGCGGTATTTTAAATTTAATTTAGGGTTCTCGAGGTAAAATCACCTAAATGCGCTATTCGCTATTTTCGTTTACTTTTGAGTGATATAACCCGACTTTTCCCCATTGTTTAATTTCCTGTCTTGTTTGTTTTTCATTTAAATATGGAATAATTATTAGAAATTGACCATCACAGAACTACTTTTGACAACTTTGACGTTAAATAGCGTTACGGTAAGTATGCCGCTAACGTTCCTTATCGAGCTCCCCTAACGCTAATTCCGTAAGAACTGTCATACTTGTCAAATAGGGTTACGGTATGCGAAATTTGGACGGCACGAGATCTTTCTTATCATTATCATACCGTGTTTACTTGTACTGTGATCACAGACAGAGACAATCTGCTGTGGTCACGACTGTAGTTACGGCGAGTCAGGTAATGCCACCTAGTGGCCCCTGTAAAACTGAAAATTTGTAAAAGCTACAACGCGGTAACGTCACGCCACCACGCCAGACCATAGACCAATCAGTAGCGTCTTCTGACAGCGATCTGCTTTGATCTTTTCATGTCGGTTCCACGACGCGACCCGACGTTGGCCGAATCGGCAGAATTACTGTGTTCGCGGTACGCTAGATCTCTTGTAACCGTCTGATAGGTCAGTGGTTCTATAGTGTGTTTGTGATGCAAAGGTTGCTGGTTCGACCCCCGTGAGTGCCAAGCTATTTTTTTAATTCTTTTTTCGGTTATGTTTGTAAAGTTTTTTTTTCCTTGATTTTGGGTATGCACCTGGTTAGTTTCCTGTTCTTGAGCCCCCGTAGCGAGTGCAGCGAGCGGAGGGTCATGCCATTGTCTTTATGTATAAACAATGGTCATGCCAAACAACTTAATTATTGCCGACATTCGGCCAGTCGCCGAAGGTCACAAGAAAAGATCAAAACAGACCGCTTTCTGAAGACGCTAGTACTCAGACTCAGCCGTACATTGTACATAACACTAGTAGCTAGGTCAGAGACTAGGTCGCGCGTCGCGCCGGTCTAAAAACGTTCCCGATCAGGTACTATAATATTTCACTCACGCGTGGCCCTCCGCTCGCTACGGGGGCTCAATCAACAAGAACTAACCCTATAAATGTCATATGTACAATTTAGAAAGAGTGCAAAATCGATTTTTACGTTTTATTGCATTTAAACTTAAAATCCATTCAGAGAACATTGTTTATCTAGACATACTTAAATTGTTACACATTCCAACTTTGGAGAATTGCAGAGAAATTCTGGATTTGGTCTTTTTGTTTAAAGTTGTGAATGGGTTGATTGACTCGCTTCAATTTAAAGTTACGCAAAGAAATACAGGAATTCAAAGAATGTATCAATCTGGCAATGACACACATATTGACTGCTTTCCATGCCTCTAAAGTTCATTTAGGAGAAAAGTTAGAAATATTTATAGTGTGATTTTTATGATTTTCCTATTTTATTTATTTGTTCAATTTATGTGCATTATTTAAAATCATTATTATGTTTGAATATTATTAGTGGTCGGCATACACAAATTCTTTTATTATTGCTTAAAACCATAAAGAAGGGTGTGGTATTTTAATTAACCACTTTTAATGGACAGTATAACATAGGGTGGTGAGAGAAATTGAAACATGTATTCGGTATTGATATAATTTAATAATGCAGGTGTAAATTGCATTTAAATATAATGAAGATAAATAAACAGTGTTTTCTATGTTAAATAGAAAATATATATCTACAATTCTTAGACTAAAACTTTCAATCACTCATCATTCGTTCAAGTATAAAACTAAAATTACAAAAAGTTTCTTAAAATTAGAAATGTCTACTGAAGAGTCTTGATTGTTTGATTTAAAAATTAGTTTTTATCTTTCTTATTTTAACACTTCGTTCTCAAACTTAGCAACTTTCACACAGCATACATTTCCACTTTGACTGCTTTACCTGCCTTGCTTTACAGGATTTCGACCAGGAATGTCAGTCTGCCTTCCGCCATTTTATGTTCGAATTTCCAACGGGAACGGGGATGCTATCGTTTCTAACTTCGAAGAATTGCTTTAAAAAAGCTCAAAAGGAGGTCTTTGTCCAACCTTGGACAAAGATAACTGAGGTGCACGAAATATTCTCTAATATTTGTGCATACAAGAGAAATTGCCCAAAAAGGAATTTGACCTTTTGGCGCGAAGAGGCACGTGCTAGAGCTCGGTAGCACGACCGACCCAGCAACGTGGAGTGTTTGCAGTGCACTGATTTGAATTGAATTTCCTTCGTCGAGCGGCTACTGGCGCCACGATCAAATAAAAAGTGGGGATTTGGCGCTTTGCCGAATTCATTTGAAATTACAAGGGTAGAAGCTGTTTTCTTTCTTTATTTGACAGACCGATTCTGACGGAGACAAAAATACATTAAATTGAAAACGATTACAAACGTTTTCCTTTCCTAGTGAAAGTTGGCTCTATTGTAATCATTGATTTGTATAGGAGTGGATAAGCAATAAATAGACCAAACATGGCAGATTTACGACCGCGAAATGTAAACAAAGATATTTCTATTTGGACTTGCGCATTAGAAAATTAGTAGGAGCTAGCTGTTGCACCGTGAAGGTAAATAGGCAGGCCCGGGCTTCGAAAGTGATTATTTCACCAAATATTCGGTAGAGGAGTCTTGCCGATTGTAAAATAGGCCCCAGTTAGCGTAGTGAAACAAACAATAAGGTATAAATAAGTAATACTTATAATAATTAGACTTACTTGAAATAGGAAATCCCGGGTATTTTGCCTCTACTACTACAAAACACAACCATACACTTTCAGGATTCTATTTTTGTAGCATCGCCCATTGTTTATGTGCGTATTGTTCAATTTAAACGAAAATCAAAATAGGTTACGTACAAACCACAAACGCGAACCACTAAACTAAAACTAATTCAGCAACTACAGACACTAGGTCCAAAGACAGTAAAAAAAGTAAAAACTCGAATTATTAACTCAAAACCCCGCGCCGTCAAAACGAAAACACGTCAAAGACAAAAGCCAAGTTCGATCCTGACCGACGTCTGCTGAGACGGCAAGTGTTTTAGTGCGCATGACAAAACGGTATCTTCTTTGTTTACGTTTTTCCATTTTGCGTCGATTTTGTCATGCGCAGAAACCTGTTTTTTCGCCCACAGGTTGCCACTTTTGAATAGTGCGACAGGCGGCTATTGCTTATCCACTCCTATACAAATCAATGATTGTAATCTCTTAGACTGACAGCACTGCTGTACAGGTTCGAACTAAGGGATCGTCCGTCTAGGGTTGGACTAAGGGGTTTTGAAGAACTGGCATATGCTGATTTAAATATACAAATTGGATTGTACCCGGGGTAAAATAAATCTATTTTGTGTTTAATTATGGCTCATTCATTCTACATACATACAGGGTGTTATCACCAAACTAGACGGTGAAAAACGATAGTTTCTACACGTGTTGGGGTGTTTCCCCAACAATTAGGATTTCATTCTTAAATACGTAAATAAACATTTATTTATTTATCTCTGCTACTGTTACATAATTCTAATTTCGTCATTACACATGCCTGAAGCCTTTGCATGAAAAAGTTAGCAGGTTCCCTAGATCCTTTTGGACCGTGTGTTGTCTGCGAGAGCGAGATAGAGAAAGTTTGGAACATGTCGCATTCGAATAGTAATCCACAGTACACGAAAAAAAAATAGTCTCTGTAGTAATCTTAACACAACTGCAATATAAACCTTGTGATTTTTGATGACAAGTAGAAAGAATAAACATTGCGTTAATGTGTAGGAGATGGTAAGGGAAGTAACGTAGAATATGTCAGCAGAGAGACATTGTCTCTGATGTCAGTGTTTTTATTATTGTGGTAGCCAATAAGTGCGCAAAGTAAACACTAAATAATGACCTTAGAAACGATACAGAAATATAACATTTATTCACTAAAATACACATTTTTCAGAAATATGCTCCAAATATTAGCAAATGTGTCACTAGCATCTCCTCCATACATGTCGTACCACATAAAATGGTCTATGTGCTTTGGTAACAGCTTTGAAGCCATAACTTGCATCCTCCTGCAAAATCCCTTAAGGCGAGACCAATAGCCTATAGCGTTCAACGGAATTGGTACACACTCCTGTGTGTGCACTTCCGTTTCGTCTTCGGTAGAGTAAGGACGCGTTCGAGGTCGGCTCTTTTTCGTCAATGGCACAGGCCGTTGGGCGACACGTGGCGAACGATTAGTGACCGTTTTTCTCCCCGAGGAAGAACCGGGAGTCCTAGCCAGCGTCGTCTGTGCCTTTCAGCGTATATGTGTTTGTCTTTAGCCAGAAGAAATACCCAGTGTGGGATTTCTCTGTGCCGTGTGTAAAAGTCGGTGGTCGTGACAGGGTCCAGAGCCCGACAACGTCGTGGTCGCCCCCAAATATAAGGCCCCTCAAACCGGAAGAACGTGTACCGTAAGCAGAAGGGTAGCTCTGTCTCTGCCTAAGCGCCGGACGAAGGGCTGTTCTGGCAAATTGCCTCGTAGCAGTGCCAACCGCACCCTTCTTTGAAGGGTGTTACAACTCAACTCACTACTGTGTGTGGATCGACTAAATTAGCCAAATGATTAACTGATTTGTGGGTATAAGGAGATACACCATCATAATTGTTGAGACATTTGTAAGAAGGCCAGTCATCAGTCCAAATCTCTGGGTCGAATATGCTGTATAATTTTTCCATAATACCTTCCCTTGACCGATTCCTTAAATAAAGCGCAACACCTCGTTTCATCGTATCGTAATGTCAAGTAATACCAACACCCACACTTGTGACACGACTCTGCCAACATTAATTTCACCACCACTGAACCAAAGAGTATGTGACTCAACTGTGACTGAACTATATAATTCAGTGGTCTCCAAACTTTTGCCTATCTGGACAATGTGACCAATTTCATCTAATTGGAATAGTTCGGGCACTTGCAACAGCTTCCAAGAGGCAATATCTCTAATAAATTGATACATTTGACACACTGTACTGTTATCAGTCTTAGATTCAATAATCAAAATGCCACTTTTGGCGTCACGAGACGGGCCCACAAACAAATCAAAATCATAACTTTTCTTATCGGCACATGCATATTTTCGAAAAAAAAAATAGTAATGGTAGTAAACTCTCTATTGGCCTTTTTCGTGAGAAAATTCAGCCAGAAAAGACCTCTATCCGGCTTAGTTAGAGCTGGGGCGACCCATCCCAGATAAGTTACACCTGATGGATAGAGATACTATTTTTAAAGCCTCCAGTATGGCGAGTATGTACTTCGGGGGGGCTCAGACTGTTACATGCACGGCTTGTTTTAAGGTTCGAACACCACTGGCTGGACGATCACAAACATAAAAATCTGATGCTTGCACGGGGCTCATACCCCCGGCTGGACGTCCGTATCTTCCTCGGGGAGAAAACTATCCGGTCCCTGAACGTTCACCAGGAATTCCCAAAACTAACATATATGTATATGAAGCTGGAACAAAATGGCCGATACCCGACACGTGCACTCTCGACCGAAGACGAAACGGAAGTCCTCGAAAAAAATATCTTTTCATGACACTATGTCAGGCGCGTTCGGGATGCTCACGCCATTAACTCCGTGCATACCTAAAATGCTCCAGCCGTTCAGGTAAAGCTTTTCGTGCAAATGGAGTAGCTCTTTTAGCGTTCGCCTATTACGGAATGGGGTAGAAAGAGTTTACTCCAAAACTTCCACCTCGCAGAAGGATTATTTTGGAGTGAGCCTACGTGGTTTGAGAATCGAGCGAGAAGACACATATTCGATTTTCATTTTGTGTTGTTTCTTGAGAATTTGAATTTTGTTTGGGTCATATGCACAAATTTTGTGGCCATGTGTAGTCCAAGATTATAAAAATATGGCTATAAGTAAATATCCGCATTATCCTGTTGTAGACGAGGCAGGTAACTCGGTATATTTCATGGGTCACAGGTACTATGTAACAGAACATTAATAAAATTTGTAATTCAACAAACATTGTGTCAGAATTCTCTTAAAAAAACCCTTTTCCTAAAAATTAAAATTGAAAACAGAAAACAGCTGTCTTGAATCCGTCAGTAATCTGTCGTTCCCAGGTCCCAACTCCGAATCGTTCGACTATACATTTTGACTCCATACGCTCCAAGATCACGTGCACGAAAATCCACTCCAACTCCATTTTAATACCCGAACCCAGCTATCGTTGACGGCAATAGTGACAATTCACTGACAATTGGCAATGAAAAGAATGATAGTATGGCTCAGAGATAAATAAATATCTAAAGAGAGATTGCCGAATGATACGGAAGTTTTTAAGACCGCTTATTCATTGCGCATTCCCGAGGAGTGTTGCGTTTGGTGGCAATCGTTGAAACTAAAATTTTGAACAGCTTACCCACCTGTGAGTCAGCGTGACATTTGATTTGAATTTGAATCTCGATCAAAAGTGATAAAATATTAAATTATTTAATTTGTTAACAACGGGTAATACTTTTGTGCCTGTTAATATTTGCTTAAATAGTGTGGTTTATTTTTAAGTAAAGTTGAAACAATTAAAGCGTAAGTATAATGTCTCTGAAATTCTATAGTTCGCAATTAATATAGGATAGGCTTACAGAAAATTCGTTGATTTTTTCCGCGGGAAACTTTTTGCTTTTTATTGTTCAGAGAGAATGTAGACCAAAATATCTATTGTAACTGGAATATGGCCTTAGATATAATCGAATACGATATATTTCCGCTACCGCGGTCCATTTCTTATGTCTTTGTATTAACCAAATATTTTGAAGACCAAGCAAATAATATTGCATTTCTATACCATACTTAGCTGATAGTTGCCGCTAGAGGATGAGTAGCAAATTTTTTGTAAAATTGGCGTTGTCCAGAATTAATTTTTACTCTCTCGCGCATATAGGGCTATAGAGAAAATATTGTAATCGTCCAAAATATCGAATTTATTTGTTTTGCAAATCTCGACGAATCATGACCCCTAGAGTCCTAAAAACATAAAATTTTGAAAAAAAAACAGTTTTGTATATCCCCAACACCTAACTAAAGAACCTACCCTAAAGAATTACTTTTGCACAATATGATTAGATTAGTGTCTAAATAGATAAATTCCATTAAAATTATTTGGCGCAAATGGTTAATAAATTTAAAAAACAATAAATTTATATAAAATATGTTGGAGATTTATTAAATAATTACCTCTAGGTATCTCTAAAATATTTAGTATATCCCAACACCTAACATTGACATAATTTTGTACAAAATTATTAATGTAGGGTCTAAATAAGCAGTTTCAACTGAAATTACTTGGCGCAAAAACCAAACTTACCAAAAGTTACTAATGCATAGTAATACCTATTATGAAAAATGATCGGTAAATTTTTACTTTGCGCACTTTTCGAATTTTGCAATTTTCTTTGTGTGACATGTATTAGATAGTATTAGAAGTATTTTGTGACACTTTACATATTGCCAGACCCGTCTCCAGAGGTGAGGCGGCGAGGCAGCCGCCTCGGGCGGCCGATTTTTAGGGGCGGCCGTTTTTATTTTTTCTATAAAGTTTTAATGTGATTATATGTAATACGGTAAACACTCTCGCAATGAATATGTAAAACGCTTCATTCGTACTATAAGCAGCTCAACGCGCGTTGTACATCCACGTGCAAATATATTTTTTTAAATCACATACAGGGTGTTAAAACCACAAATTTTCCCAAAAAATCCCCTATTTGCGAAATATTTCGGTACAAGCGATTTTTTAGATAAAAAATTCGAACTTCGCGCCCCCAAATACCCCCCTCAGAGTACCCACATCAAAACTAATTTTTTTCGAAAATTATTTTTGAAACATTTTTTTTCGCTTTCATTACAGAAACGGTTAGAGGGATCCACGTACATATCACCACGTACAAATAAATTTTTAAAAATCACATACAGGGTGTTAAAACCACACATTTTCCCAAAAAAATCCCCTCTTTTTGAAATATTTCGATACAACAAACTCGTGCGATTTTTTAGACCAAAAATTCAAATTCCGCGCCCCTAATTACCCCTCTCTAGAGTACCCACATCAAAATAATTTTTTTTTAATTTATTTTTGAAGATTTTTTTTCGCTTTCATTGCACAAACAGTCAGAGGGATCCACGTACATATCACCCACGCACAAATAAAATTTTTTGAATCACATACAGAATGTTAAAAATAGAAATATCCCCCAAACAAATACCCTATTTTCGAAATATTTCTAAACAGAAAACTCGTGCGATTTTTTAGACCAAATATTCGAATTCCGCGCCCCCAAATACCCTCTAAAGTACCCAAATGAAGAAAATATAAAAAATCACCTTTGGTCGATTTGGAAAAAAACGAAACGTCATGCAATCAAACGGCACATAATAGTACCCCACGAGACCCATTTTTTTCCTATTTAAAGTTTGCCTCTAACTCTTACCATTTTCGAATTATAGCCGATTTAATGAAAATCTCGATTTTTTAAGGTCACAGGTGAATTTTTTCGAAAAAATTATTACGGAAACAATTAAAAGGGTCCATTTACATATTATTAACATAAAAATAAAATTTTCAAAAGCATATACAGGGTGGTAAAAAAATCATTTTTGAAAAAAAAAACCCTTTTTTCAAAAGAAAACGGCAATATATATATTTTTTGGGTTCGACGACTCACGTACGGGCTAAAGGCCGTCGAAATACACCATTTTTGGTGGTATGTATTTTTTTCGTATCACTCGTAGTTTTGGAGCTACGACCGTTCTCGAACTTAAACGTCGGTTACTCGAAAACTAAGAATATTGTTTTTTTTCGTAAAGATCCTTTTTTGTCGGCCTTCAAGTCCTTTACCTACATGTCGAATTTCAAATCGATCGAAAAAAAGAGCCGATAGGTTCCACCGATAGGTTCCGGTTCCTATGGGACAAAATGAAGGTTAGGTCGATATGAAAATAGGGTTTTTTCCGTTTGCCAAAATTCTTCTTTTTTCTACCGGAACCTACCCGTCAAAAACGTGTTTCACGATTTCCCCCACTTCTCGATAAAAATTCGGGAACCGGGGGGCGTGTGGGTGGCGGGTACCCACTAACCGGCGCTCTCGTCTAGCCAGAAACCGCAAAAAACCACGCGATTTACATATAGCCCCCCAAAACCTCCCCTTAAAATCGAGCCCCGGCATCCCCGATTATTTCCAGATAGCCCCCACGTGGTACATCTACCATGAAAATATAGACCCTGCAGGTCATTTCTTTATACCGGAACCTACTGGTTAAAAAACCGAGCGCCCGCCAATTCGCCGGATAGGTTAATTGGTTTGTTGTAAGGGGCGGCCAAATCCTGCTCGCCTCGGGCGGCCTAAAGCCTGGAGACGGGGCTGATATTGCGCAAAGCTCTTTTGACGCCAAATATTGAAAAGAAATCACTGGCTTTTAGTATCCGAATATATTTTAAGGCGAAACACTCCTAATTTTACTTTAATTATGAAAATTTACTTGCAATGTTGTCACACTTGACTTCTTGATTTTCAAGTAGCTAAATGTCTCAGGTCAGGTGCATATTTCAAAAAGTGGAACTAAAAAAGCACCAAAGTAAAGAGACAAGCGCGTTACGCGCGCTTATATAGCTTAATGGATGGTATGGCCACAGACTAAAGAAAATCGGAAAACTCATTCCTCAGATACTTAATAGACCATCTTCGTGAATCACCCTGTATATATCTTTTTAATTATAAACCATTTACGCAAAATAATTTTAATCAAAAATATCTATTTAGATAAGTACTAACTTATTCATACTTTACAAAAATTTAGTCAAAATTGGGTGTTGGGGGGGATATAGTAGTAAACAAGTACCAAGAAAATGTGTGTCTATGTGGGTGTCTGTGTGTACGTCTGTCTGTCACACAACTTATCTCCAAAACCGTTAAGTTTCTGGTGAATATATCCAGAACTTTTTTTCAGTTTTTTTTTCTCCTCAAAATTAAGGGTAAGTAGTTTATATGAAGAAAAAAAAATTAAAAATTCTCTAAAGATTTTATTTACATTTTTTACATGTTTACCATTTAGTAAGACTAATCATGTAGATACTGCACCATTTTTTCCGGGAAAAATCGGTAAAGGCCACTATACCCTTGGAACAAAAATGGAAAAAAATCGATTTTATCGATAACGGCTTTAACGATTTTATTCACTCTGTACTTATTTACCAATTAGTAAGGGAAATAATTATGCATTTGTTTAGTTTTCCTAGGAAAAATAAGATAAAGCCACTTTACTAGTGGAAACATTCACCTTCCAATTTTTCCTAGTTTTGTGGCGGAACTACCTATGTCCCATTTTTTTTGGTTCTGTGGCAGAATCATATGAGCGAGAGAGAAAGTATGTGCGGCCTTGCCGTACCGTCTGTTTAATGTTGTTTTCTTTTTAGTTAAGTGTTAAACAAAGTCTGACCCTGGCCAATTCGTATTCTTACTGATGTTGAAGTCCAAACCCTACTGTCATAAGTTGGATCCACACTGATTGATGCAAAACTCTTAGTCCTTATTTCCTGTTTGGCTTCCAATGGAAATAATGTAGGCGCATACTTTCAGACTAAAGTTGAAGAGATCGATATTCAATGGGAAAATGAACAAAAGTCCGAAATATTCGTATTATAAGGAATCCTCAGCCATCTCTTGAGCCCCAAATATTACGTAACATAATAAGTATAGTATAGCCTAGATTATTTTTCTAATTTCTGGAAATCTTTTTTGCCGTAATCCATGTACAGAATAATAATAGATAATAATTTTAAATATAGTAATTGTGTGGTCAGAGACTAGTTTAAAAAAAATGTAAATATTTCGTTATCAGTGTTCTACACCCCTGGCTAATGGAGGTACAAATAAACACTTTTTTATTGTTCCTGAAAATAATTCGAAAAAACGCGAAGAATGGCTCCAGATTATGATGAATTTAAATGATAAGTCGATAGAATGCATTTGTGTGGAGACCATTTTGAAGATAAAAACTTTGCAGATTCGTCACAAAGGAGATTAACTAGATTTGCGGTACCCTTTTTAAAGCCTCGAATCAAAATTATCAGTGATATTCTAATTAGACTTCCTCGCACTTCCCACAATGTTCCCCATATAACCCAACCTACTCCATCCACAAGTACATGTAATCCTTGTTTTATAGAAACTGTTCTATAAGGGCTAATCCTCCTGAGAATCCACATTTCACTTTTTTTCGGTTTTTGAGGTTTAGATTAAAATAAAAATTATATATATTTATTATAATCAAATGTGTTTTATTTAACATTAATAAACTTCCCTATTTTATAATATAAAAAGGGAACAATCTTCCTTAAAAGAACGTTGTTTGTTTAACACCTAATGTATGCTTAAAAATTAAATTATACGTTACAATATTACAAAGTCGCATCACAAAACTTTCGTCAAAATTACATAATTATGCATAAAACCTTTGAAATATTTAAATGTGCCTATACTAACTAGGTACTTTGCTCCTAAAAAAAATCTTTTTTAGGTACTTTTTACCTCTACGTTCTTATGTAAGCTCTAAAGTTGTGTTTCAAATATCAGAAACACCTTCATTTTTCTATAGGGGCAAAACATAATCGAATATATTTGAAATAATGACAAAAACGGAAAAATTATATGCGAATTTTAATAAAACCGTATTCCGAAATTATTGAATTTGCAATTTTTACTGAATTTTCATTCCGACACATAATTTTTGGCAGATTTTACGGGTAAAGTTCGCCAAGAAAAATGATTCGGAATGAAAATGCATTAAAAATAGCAAATTTAATCATTTCGGATCACAGCTTAAATAAAACAATAATTTTGAATATGGCGCCATACAGTCGGTAAGCAAATAATTTACATTACCGACCCATAAACACAAAAACAGTTATCTGTAATACCGATCAACCCATATGTAATTCTTCCCGAGGATACTGGCGGGCTAGTGAAAACTGTCTTAAAAAAATATCATTGATTCGGCAATCTCTCTTTTTTATTTTATCTCTGGTATGGCTCCATTTTGCACGGTCAATGACGGGAAAAGCGTCTGTAGACCCGATGTAATTTTCAATACCGATTCTAACGCCATCTAGTGTAGGTGACGTTGACTCGAGCTATTGCATTCGCGCTATGCCTTCGCGACGCAATCGGTTTGCAGTATGAGCCGTGGTGGTCGAGAGGTCTAGATGGTTGGTCTCAACTCGGCAGCAGCAATTATCGGCGGCGGCCGCTCGGGTTTAAACCCCGTCGTTTTTTTTTATTTTTTTATGAGTTTGGGTATGTCTTGGGTTAGTTTGGGTTTAGTTGCCTTTTCTTGAGCCCCCGTAGCGAGCGCAGCGAGGGGAGGGCCATGCGAAAAGTGATATTACTTATTGTAATACGTGCCCGTACTTTGGATGCACTTTTTACGAAATATTTTGCTTTATTTAACTAAAAACCAGGATATATTTAACAAAAGCTGTATTATAGTGGATATACAGCAGCTTGCATGTGTTTCCGCGAATACATTCACAAAGAATGCCCCTTCTTTGTGAATACATACCACGCAAGGCAACCTATGTAGTATAGGTGGCCTTTGGTATCGAAAATTTGGTCGGGTCGCTAGACAAAAGTAATGACGAGCGGGACATCTTAAGTTTTCACGGATAAGGCCGCATTCCTGTAGTATTCTTAAGACACTCCTATTGCTTCGACGTCGACCAAACACATACAAAATATCTTCAATAGAAACGATGTCAATTTTAACAACTCTGAAATGCCAATAAGGCGTAAAATCAAATATTAACAATTACATTGTTGACAATGACAAACACCATATATCTTTATTTATGGTCCTGCGAATTGCTTTCAAGTGGTTTCGTAGCTGAGTGGTTGGATGCCTTGTTTCTGATACGGCGGCCCGGGTTCGATTGCAGAGGCACGATATGCTTTTTCTTGAAGTTGTGTTTGTAAATTTTTTTTTTCATGATTTTGGGCATGCCATGGGTTGGTGTTGTTTGGTTGCGTTCCGGAGCGAGCGGTGGGTGAAATTGAAATGTAAATCCACTCTGAAGGCCTGTGACCCGGTCTCGGCCGCTTATTCGTAAATTGCAGACGCATAAGATTAGCGGCTAGTTTCCAAGATGCATTCCGTTTACAATTGGTCGAAACGATTGGGCGGGGCTTGGAATACGTCAGTTGACGTCGCGATGATTGACTTGCATCTTACCGCTGCTCGCCGATCGGATTTAAGTACAAATACTACCTGTAAATAATTGGTTGTGTGAATCGTTGTTGGAAAAGATGTTAGATTGGATTGTTGAACTGCATTTTTTATTTTTTTTTTCCTGAGATTGGACTTGCATTGGGTTAGTTTTGGTTAATTCCTGTTTGTTGAGCCCCCGTAGCGAGAGGAGGGCCATGTGTGAAGTGAAATATTTTAGGAGCCGTATTATAGTGGATATACAGCATCGTGCACATGTTTCCGCGAATATATTCCATTGCTCACGATTCAAAACATATTACCACAAAGAATCCCCCTTCTTCTTGTGCATATTACAACCGTAATAACGACCAGTTGTTTCGACCAATAATAAACGGAATGCATCTTGGGAGCTATCCTCTCCTCACATAAGGTTCTGCCATAGGGCGACTGTAATATAAATATTAGATATAATACCCGCGTTACGTTTCGTGTTCAAATATTTGAACACCATGCCTGGCCTTCCGCTCGCTTCGTGGGCGCAACCAACAAAAATACCCAAAGCATAAAAAACAACTACATTTATATTACGATAGCCCTATGACGTCTGCAGATTACGTATATGCGTCTCGGCAACGTCTTGTGCAAACATGGGCAAAGGCAAATTGCGCGAACAACGAAATCTGCCGCAGCGCGACGAAAAGCTATGTCTTCGCGATACAATCAATTTGCAACATGAGCCGTCGTGTTGTAGAGGTTTAGATGGTTGGGTCTCAATTCTGTGGCTATCGGCGGTGTCCGGCGGCTCGGGCTCAAACCCCGCTGCTTTTTGGGTTAGCAAACAGTTTTAACTTGATTTTGGGTATGTCTTGGGTTACGTTTGGGTTAGCACCTGGTTAGTTTCTTTTTCTTGAGCCCCCGTAGCGAGCGGTAGCAAGCGGAGGGCCATGCGAAAAGTGAAATATTACTTATTGTAATAGACACAGAGCAGCTTGTATGTATTTCCGCGAATATATTCACAAAGAATCTCCCTTCTTCGAATAAATTTGTCGTCAGTATCCGCATTTATAACATTCGACCTTGACGGCAGCCAAAATGAATACTGTCGCGAGACACCCGTCAAAGGATTTGTTGCATCACGCAGTATATGAAAACAGTTGACAGCTCAGAGTTACGGGGCAGTCCCTAGACATAAATGAATGATATTTTGTGGTTAGGTCATATATTTAATTAGTGTTGTAAATACTCGGATGATTTAGATACTCGGTTACTCGGATTCGAATTAAAGTAATACTCGGATTAATCCTCGAATTCGTTTGGAGTAGTTCAGCACTCAGTCTGTCGTCTGACCTCTGTGGGCCAGTGTTGCCATTTAGGGCAACATGTCGCTAAAATGACGACATTTTGACATAATTAAGTGACGATTTATCAAAAAAATTAAATATTTGGCGACTTTTTCATATTAGCAAATTTTTAATTATCAAATCGAGAAATGAAACGAATTCGTCACTCATATCAGTATAATATCATTAATATATACACTTTATACAATATATTTAAACTAATGACATCACAATCATTCCTGTCCTGTCTTTTATCTGAACGCACCACGTTGTGCTTTGGATTGTCAAATTTCGGGGCTTCCCTGAAGCTCGGCGCATGAACGTTTCCACGCAACCGCAACCCAACCTGTTATATTACATTATTCAATATTCATTTGCATTATCGCATTGTATCTGCAAATTGAAAATCCATAATTTATTACGTGCTACACTGCTACACCTCTATGTCAGTTACTGATTATTACGAAAATAGTTTAATTTTTATTTATTAATTTATTTTAATATTAATAAAGTGGAGTAATAAAGTTTGTTTGATTTATTCTTGAAAAAACTCATAAAAATTACTAAATATTAACAGCTTACTGCCCTGAATATTTGGAAGATGTAACGACAAAATGATGACTTTATACCAGTCGGTGGCGACTTTTTACTTTGGTACTCTGGCAACACTGCAACAAGTTCAATTAATTATTGCCAGAAAAATGGAAACACAAGCTAACGATCAGAAGACACTGACAAATACTTATGCAGAAAAATCAGCACTAACCCAAACTCAAACTACTTCAATAATGTCTCTCTGGAGTCTCTGGTCACATTTGGATGAAAAGGTTGCAGAGGTCACGACAAAAACTACTCCAGCGACATCATAATATAGCATCTGTTTTATTTTTAATTCATATATACTCATATTAGCACTCCTATTTAAAAACCAATAATACTACAATATATTATTAAGATCAAAATCTATATTGCAAAATTAAACATGCACCCATCTCTCAATTCATTTTTTGTTCACTTGCAAATCTTGCAACATTCCCCAAATCCGCATTAATAGTTTCAAGTTCTCTTTCTTTCCACAGACTCACAGAAAGAATTGTTTTTATATATTATCTATGCAGAAAGAACATATTCTATTTTTATAAACTGCAGCGCGGCTAGTAGGATTAATATTCGGTATCGATCATTTTATCATGTATGAATGAATGAATACACGAATACGAATGAACAGGAGCGATGCGAACGACGCGACTGGACGACACTGGGCCGGAGAGTCGATGAATCAAATCCGCCGAATGCGAATCGTTCGGATGTCGTATAACAACTGAAAGCTTTTAAAAATCATTCGATTTCGAATTCATATTGTACCGTAGTAAAATTCTCGGATTAATCCGAGGATTTCAATACTCGGATTCAACGAGTAATTTAATTCGAATTCTTACATCACTATATTTAATTAAATATGGGTTAGGTTAGGTTAGAAGACGGCAGATGCAGATTGAGAAAATGTGATGAGAAATTGAGAAGGAGCATTAGCCGACCATACACACAGAGGTTTATCTGCAGACTTTATATGGCACAGTCAAAGTCTGTCGACAAATCTGTTCGTTAGTGGGTAAGCACGCGCCAGACGCGCCGCGGTTTTATCAGGCAAAGACTTCTCTGAAAGTTAAAGTACGCAGTTTAAGTTTCTTGTTACCACACAAAACAGTTTTCAGTGACGGGTTAAATCAGCCAGAAATTCCAACAGAGTATTTTAGATCTTCATAAGATCTGCCAGTTGCAAGAAATCTAAGAGTGGCTACCAAACGTTCCTCTGGAGATACTGGTCCTCGCATGACAGTAGGCTGCTTCGTTAATCCTTCTTTTACTATAGACAATAATTTTTAAAAACTTGTAGTATCCATTCTTAAATAGTTTCTAAAATCATCGGGCTCATTTCGTCTGAGTTTCTTTAGTAAAGACAAATGACTTAGAGTTTCTTTTTGCAGTAACCATTTTTTACCCATTTACTTCGCCGTTTTGTGATTATAGAATGCAAGGCATTTGTCATAAGATATATGTTAATTATAGCCAAACACAATACATCTTTTTTTTTTATTTATGCTTCTTCTGGGCATCTTCTCACCAGCAACAAATTACAACGTGTCAGCAGAACTGGTAAAGACCTTCACTAAAAACTTTTGCCAAAACTGAATTTCCACAGTTTCGATAAAGTCGGCAGATAAGTTGAAAGATTTCGCCACTAACAGACAATTTTGTCTGCAACAGATTAAGTACGCCAGAGTTGTCTGCGGACTTCTCTTTTAAGTTAGTGGAGTTACAAAGATTTAGTCTGTCACATATCAAGTCCGTGAAAGACCACATACTTAAACCGAGCTGGATAAAGCCTTCAGATAAACCTCTGTGTGTGTGGCCGGCTATTCTTATGACAAATCACGGCACAAGGAGAAACGGTATAGTATTGCGCACCGCTGCCGGGCTGTGACGTAGTTTGCGTAGAGTCTCAGACATAGCGCGCATTTAAAATATATTGGTTTCACGACAAGAATTGCATAGATTTAAAATCTATGAAATTTAGAAATAACTTTTAATTTGACAAGTGGTAAAAATGTTTTTTCTATGTGATAAGATGTTTTTCATGTGGAGAAATAATTGTTTATCCAATTATACTACTAGTAAATTCAGCTGCTTTGACAACACTCTGCGTGCTGAGATTCTAAAGTATACAATTGAAATAAATATACAGTATTTTTTTACGTTATTAGTTATTATTTTCACAACGTAGAAGCTAGTTAGATTTTGACCTCTCTTAGTTTTTGATGTATAATTTAATAACTTCTCTATAAGTGTAGGCTCAGCAAAATAAACGTTCTCAAAATTAACAGAACATATTATGTAAGCTAAAAGTTAGATATATTTTTTTCTTTTGCAATTTAATTACAACCTATCACATAATAGACCACCTACCTAGTTAGTTAAATATATTCCATTCTTTACGTTTATCTCATCTTCCCGTCTACACGTAATGATCCACCTTGGGTCAAGTTTCGTTTAGCGGAAATCCGTTAGAAAGAAATTAAATTTATTTTTGACATTATAGTACCTGTCTCAACTCAGAACAATCAAAGTTTTTCCCCGCAAATACATCAATCTCATTTTCAAAAAAAAAATTAAAATAAAAGAGCGAAAATCCACTAGAAAAAAATCTTGGCTTAGAGTAGCTCTCTACCTCTCTAACCTTTATTAACCAGAGTAAAAAGACAAGCGCGCTACGCGCGCTTGTCTCTTCACTATCCCACATTACCTCAAACTAACCCAGGCTAACCCAAACTAATCCAAGCTAACCCAATCTAACCTAAACTAACCCAAACTAACCCAAGCTAATCCAAACTAACCTAAACTAACCAGAGTAAAAAGACAAGCGCGCTACGCGCGCTTGTCTTCACTATCCCAGATTACCCCAAACTAACTCAAACTAACCCAAACTAACTCATATACTAACCCAAAATTATCATATAAAAAAATCTAGTTTTCTGTAAAACAAAACATTTGCGGAGAAAAGGAAAATTATTTTTGTACTAGTATTCTTGTGTAGAATCATTCTATGGAACGATATTTTTTTGTAGCCGATTTCCGCTATTCTAAACTACAAAAAAAAATAAAAAATTTTCATTAAATAGGCATTTTCGGATAAAACTAATAACACCGTTTTAATTAATAGGTTTTTCTGAACCGGCCTATGACAAAAAAAATAATGTGAAAATTATCCAAGTATAGGTTTTAGCTAAATTATCATATAAAAAAATCTAGTTTTCTGGAAAACAAAACATTTGCGGAGAAAAGGAATATTATTTTTGTGATAGTATTCTTGTGTAGAATCATCCTATAGAACGATATTTTTTGTAGCCGATTTCCGCTAAAAGAAACTTGAGCCTCCACCTTTTACACAGCTCTTTATTTTTGGGGGAACGCAAATATCTAATATTAGTGCCTTGAGTAGATTTAGTGTAGTTATTACCCTTTGCCACAGCACATACAGGCATTTTGAAAAACAAATAAAACATTCACAGTTAGAAAACCACGATGTCAACTTGTACAAACGTACAAATCCATATAAATCGAATGTAGTCGTTTTGATTTTCTTACGCAACCTACGTAACTGCGCGAACGAGTTTTGGCTGCCGGAATCAGTGTTGCCACTGCTACCCCGTTCGGGGCAGATCTACCCCTTTTTAATATAATTTCGCTCTCTCGCTCCCCTCGAGCATTTCTACCCCGCTCCCAAAATATCAGCTATTCATCTATAAAAATAGTTAATTATGCAGAAAAATTCCATTTAATACTTTAAAAAAAGTGAAACAATCAAGAGTCTAGACATTGTCTTTAAAGACAATGGTCTAGATGAAACTTTGTAGTTTTCTTTATTTTTGCGGTTGTCATAATAAGACATTTTAAAAAACGCACGTCGATATTATCGATCGATACTGATTTGGTAACAGTGATCGGTCACGCAAGGATTCTTGATTATCGTGATCTTGATTCTCCTGCGAATAGCGTGACGTGAATCGTTAATGTACTGAACTTTTTCTGCTTTTTTAGGTCATTTTTTTTAGTTGACTTATCAGGTTGCCATTTTTGCCTCAAAAAACAAATTGAATATTTTTAGGTCATTTTTTATTGGCAGAAACCTAATAATAATCAACTGTCATGCGGGACAGTGGAGTGAATACAGGTGCTAAGTGGAGGACAAAACTATATAAAAATAGTAAATATTCTGTTTGCAAAAACAAATTTCGTTAAAAATATGTGTTATTTTTATAAATATTCCAGTGGCATATTGAGGTTAAAAAAGGTTTCACTGTCCCGTTGCAGTTGATTAATTTTTTATCGTTCTCCTAATATTTCAGTAATTTTTTAGAAGACGTGTTGTCGTTTTTTCCTTTTCCTAAGAAACACATAAATTGAGTGTTTTTACGTAATTTTTAGACGTTTCTTATTTGCAGAAACCTAATAGTAATTAACGGTCTTGCGGGACAATTAAGTAAATAGGGGTGTTGTGTAGGCTGAAAAAGTGTATAAAAAATAGAAAATTTGAATTGTTAAAAATTTGTGTTACTTTCATAAATATTCCCGTGGCGTAACCAGGTTAAAGAACAGAGCTCCACTGCCCCATTGCAGTTGATTACATTACAACCAAACAAAACTAACTCAAGGCATTCCCAAAATGGAAAAAAAAACTGAATTGATACTGTCATAAATTTTAGTCTTTTGCATACGTAGACTATTTTATTTTTTTGACACGAAAGTATGAGTTTTCACAAAGCAACATGTAATGTACTACACTTCTATAGGTCAGTAGGTAACATCAAAATTCAAAAACTAATCTGACACGTCTTCTGAAACATTACCAATATTTCACTTCGGGCATGGCCTTCCGCTCGCCTCGCTCGTTCCGTTGGTTATTATTAGGTTCTCGCCAATAAAAAAACGTCTAAAAATGACGTAAAGATACGTAATTTATGTGTTTCTGTGGAAAAAAACAACAAAATCGGCTTAAAATGCCTGCTTAATTGTTGTAGTGTGCTAAAACTGTGGATTTATTCAGTCCAACGTCAAACTCTTTAGTGATTAGTGAGTTCCATGGAAATTTTTAGATTTATGCTAATGCTAACGCAAAATTTGCGACTCCTAACTCAAAAATATAGAATAATATAAAAGTCTAGCTGCACCAGAATTGATTCGCGCATGATGAAACGTTGACTATTTTTCTTCACGCAAAGTCCTCCGCTCGCTTTGCTCGCTACGGGGGCCCAACCATCAAGAACTAACCAAAGGTAACCCAAGGCATGCCCAAAATGAAGAAAAAAAATTGCACATAACCTTAAAAAAATAAAAACACATCTCTCACCTCTGACGGAAATCGAACCCAGGCCGTCGTATCACAAACAAAGCGTACTAACTACAGCGCCACCAGGCTTGCTGAAAGCAATTCACCAAAAATTTTTTGCCAAATGTGTGTCAAAAACTAAGCATGCGTGAAGCTTCGCAAACGAAATCCATTCTTGTGCTGCTAGACGCTTCTTTAGCTTTAATTTAATCTACCCCTCATCGACCCAATTCTACCCCTCTATTTTACATTAATCTACCTCGAAAAAAAAGTGCTTGTGGCAACACTGGCCGGAATACTATACCGTTTCTCCTTGTACCGTGTGACAAATCAGGTTAAAAACTAATAAGAAACAGGAGAAGGAGAAAACAAGCTATTCCTTAACTAAAAAGAAAATATGAACACAGAAGTAAGATTATCGAATACTTCAAAGGTAAAACACGTATAAATATGTTTGCTGAATTAAGCCAAAGTAATTTTAATTTTCAGGGTAAATGCCTATTTGCTTTAACTCATATACCAAAGGGAACTGTTATCTTTGAGGAAGATCCCCTTGTATGTTGTCAGTTTTCTTGGAATGCCATTTGCAAATACAAGGCATGTGACCATTGTTTAAGGTGGGTACATAATTTGTTAGCAATTTTAACACAGGTACCATTGGAATCATTAAAGCTGGATTTATAGATTGGCATAACATAAGCATAAGATGTTAACCATTCAAATTTAAGTCAGGCAATTTATAGATCGACATAAGACACAACATAAGCTTGACATAAGAAGTTCACCAACTTTTAACTTCTTATGCTATTTGCTTATGTCCGATCAATGACAACATAGAATGATAATTATATTTACCTTTTGAGAGCATTACGTAGTAAAATTTTGAGAGCATTTATGCAGTAAAATTTTGGTGTTTTGGCTTTTTGTATAAACATAAACATAAACATTTTATTAACGAACTTGTCATTTACATTGTTAGGCATAAGTGATAAAATATCCAATTGTAAAAACTATACTTAACACCAATAGATAGCACTTAACATGAATACATAATAAAATAGTGTAACGCACATAAAATAAAACACAAGCAAAGACAAAAATTATGTTAGTCTAACTCTTATATAGAATAGAATAGAATAGAATAGAAAAAACGTTTATTATGCAATAATAGATGAATATACAGTCACATTACATCCTATCACACAAAAGGTAACATTCGCAAGGCGTTCTTCCATGTTACCTCACCAAACAATATGGTTACTAAGCAAATGCAAGTATATCAGTTAACAGAGAGAAAAAATAACAACTAAGCTATTATACATTATGACATAATTTGGAGAAGACAAGACCTGTATTTCTGTTTGAAAGCCGCCAATGAATTAAGTATCATAATGTTATATATCTCCGAGTTGAGCAGCTCTATGGCCAAAAAGGCAAATGAGTCCCTAAATTTAGATGTACGATGCTGCGGTATTTGATATCTAACCACGTTACGAAGATTTAGATTGTGCAGGTCTTGTCTCGCTACCATATATTCCCACAGGTAACCTGGGCATCTAGACTTGAACACCTTATAAACAAATACACCGAAATGAAGCTTCGCTCGATATTCATATTTTAGAAGATTGTTTAGAGCATATACGGGAGAAATATGATCAAATTTATTTACACAGAAAACAAATCGAACACACGCATTCTGAGCCAATTGTATTTTCTTTTGGAGCTCACCACTTAAGTATTTGTAGTATACTACATTACAATAGTCTAGTAGGGGGTAAATTAGCGATTCAATTAGCATCAATTTAATCTTAACAGGCAAGACATATTTAAATGCGTATAAACTTTTCAACTTAATGTACACAGCTGACAATTTTTTATTAACATGAGCCTCAAAATCCAGCCCCACATCAAACGTCACTCCAAGGTTTCTAGCAGACTCCACAGAAGGCAATAACGACCCATTAACGTTCAGGGCAGTAAAATTATAAAGACTAAATTTGTTTCTGATGGTATTAGAACCAATTATCATATAGGTACTTTTTTTCGCGTTCAGAATCAAACCATGATCGGTAGACCATCCGAAAATCGCGCCCAAATCGCCATTCACCTCCTGTAGAGCCCAGCTTGCATTCTCAGGGGAAAAACCTGCCAAAAGTTGGGTGTCATCCGCGTAAAGGTGGACGGAGCAAAACCGGACCCGCTTAGGAAGGTCGCAGGTATATAAACTAAACAGTAATGGTCCCAGAATACTCCCTTGAGGCACTCCATGCCTCATCAGGACGGACCCCGATCTGACCCCATCCAACTCCACGATATGCGTTCTTGCGCGAAGATAACTAGAAAACCATAAACACACCTGTTCAGAAAAGCCAAAGTAGCCGACCTTCGCCACCAGCATATCATGATTAATTAAATCAAACGCCTTGCTATAGTCAAGAAGGACCAAGCAAGAGGCCATGGATTCATCCATGTTTTTTGCAATGTCAGTTGTTACCTTGCTAAGCGCCGTCGCAGTACTGTGGCTCCTCCGGAACCCGGATTGTATCGCAGGTACGATATTTTTGTCACATGTGAACTCCAAAATCATCTCGGATACCAGAGATTCCAACATTTTGGCCAAGATCGGCAGGAGGCTGATCGGTCTCAATTCGGCAAAACTCTCTATCTTAAAATTCTTCGGTAATGGTCTAACAAGGGAGCATTTCCATATGCTCGGAAACACTCCCCCTTGCAGACATATGTTAAAAAACTCAGTAATCACTGGTACAACATAATCCAAGCTAAACAACAACATATTATGACTTAACCCATCTATACCCACACTTTTTGATATAATACGGGCAAAGGCCCGGTACACATCATATTCAGAAATGGTACTAAAGCTAAAGCGACTATTATCTAAGTTATCTAATTTATTGTTCCTGAAAAAATTAAGTGTCTCAACATTAACCGGAATTGCCAACTCAGCCACGCTCGCGAATGAGTCACTTATTTTATTCACGTCCCTTAAGTGAGTGGGAATGTCATTATTGCTTTTGGAATGAATATTCCAATTGTTCATTTTTGACCACAGTTTTTTTGGATCTTTTTGAGCCTTCGTCAACTCAAAAGACATATAGGCTTGTTTTTCGCTACGGATTGCGAAGGAGAGGTAGTTCTTAATGTCCATGTAATAATTTTTGTGAGCAACATCTCTGGTTCTTTTATATTTATTAAATGCCTTATTTTTTAGCTTTATAATTTCTTTAATTGTATCCGTAATATATGGTTTATGCTTACGTTTAATTTGAGCCGACTTCAAAGGCGCATGTCTGTCGAATAGTTCCGTCAGCCATTGGTTGAAGAGACAGATTTTAGTGTCCAAGTCCAGATGTCCCTGTTGCAGCATCTCCTCGAATCGCAATTGCTCCATTTCGTATTCAAAGAGTTGTTTATTGAAATGTTTGAAATCTCTATATGTAATTATCTTAGCAGCAGGTTTGGGTGCCTCCATCTCAAGAATGGAGTACACCAGTCTGTGATCCGTCAGATTGAGCATATCTACGGTTCCCGAATCTATAACTTTTATTTTGTTATCAATACAGATAATATCAATTAAGGTTGAACTGTTTCTGCTCACTCTTGTCGGATCAGAGACTACCTGCTTTAGGTCAAACACGCGCAACAGCGATTCGAGATAGTTGCTCTCTACTGTTCTAACAAACAAGTCTATATTTAAATCACCCATAAGGAGTGTATGGTCATAGGATGGAGCTAGTGTAGACAAAACATTTTCCACAAAACTTAACTGTTTATAGCCAACTAATGGGGGTTTGTACAAATTACCAACTAGTATTTTTTTATTCTTATACGCCACTTCAATCCATAACTGTTCAACCACGTCTCCGCTGTCCTGTACCGCTGGCACTTGTATCACTGAACTCCTCAAATTGGCAGTGACATACACGCACACACCTCCACCCCTAGTAATTCTGTCGACACGGTAAAGCTGATATCCAGGGACACTCAGCAATGCATCAGGATATTCCAAGGACAACCACGTTTCCGAGATACTCAAAACATGATACTGCTTATGCAGAAGTAGATCCTTCACGTCTGCAAATGAAGGGACTAGTGACCGTATGTTCACGTGACCAACACAGAAATTGTGCGCCCCGGAGGCATTCCGTAGCTGCTATTGGAACACCTGAGCTTTCAGCTCTTCGAGTTTCAGTTTGTAGGTAAAACACCGATAGTCCCAAGCAGCATGATCTGTAGTAAATTTGTTGTTGGACTTTAGGTTAGATTTTACACAGTTGGTGCACTTCAGCAAAGTTTCCTGACAGTTTTTTACCACGTGATTTTGTGCGCATCTTGGACAAACTACTTCATTTTCACACTTACTTGCCAGATGGTGATATCCACAGCATTTAAAACATCTCCTAATTTCCAGTCCATCAAACACCCTGCAGTAGTCGTAGCCAACGAACACATAGCCAGTCTGCATAATATTCTTGTAACCCACTGGTCCCACTTGGATTACGCTTTGAAATGTATTCGGTTTATTTTTTACAGGCTTAGTGTTTAATACTTTAAGATCATTTTCTTGATGAAGGAGAGGCTGATTTTGTTGTTTGAGCAGTTTTAGCAACATTTCATCATCATGCCTTTCAGATATTCCAGATATTCTAACTCGATGGTGAAGGTTACCCAAGGCATTAACATCATACTTTTCAGGCAGTTTTTCAGCAATAATTTTTTTGAATTTTTCAGCTTCTTCTCTGGACGGGCAGTTAAGAACCATTCCTCCCTTACTGGTGCCTTTTATACATTGAATAGCAATATTTTGTTCACTGGGGTTTACATTCAGTAACAAATCACTTTTGGTAGCCGTGACACTTTGAGAGAAGTTTCTTGGTTTAACCACCAATGCGTTTCTGCTCTTAACGGCGCCAGCAAACGACTGCGGCTCGTTACGATCCAATTTTGCCTTCTCCGCTCTGTTTCCGATATCATCCAATTTGGGTTGAATTTTCTCAACCACATCATATTGAGTTTTAATCAGTTGCTGCACTTGACTACTCAATTGCTTCATTTCCTCCATGAATGTGTCGAATTTGGCGCTGCTTTGATCAATAATTGCCGCAAAACAAATGCTTTGAATTTCCTCAATTATCTCCTTTTTCATTTTGTCCCATGGTATTACTACATCCGGGCTAGGTTCCCTGATTCTATTGCGGCAGGCATCACAATAAAAGCAGAGGACACGCAACTTTTTCAATTCCATACATCGCACCTCAGATGCACTGAGTTTAGCGCACAGGGAACAATATTTATCTCCACATCGTTCGCAAGGCCACAACGACACTTTACAATCGTCTGTTTTACATACTTTACAGTTAGTCATACCGATTTAATATTGTAGTCGCACCATAAGCAGGGAAGATTATGAGAAAAGATTAAAGAATGAACAAATAAAGTCCGGACCTGCTTATTCAAAACAAGCCATTGTTACTCTTATCTCTAAACTAGCCGTTCATCGTTCCCGCAAAAAAAGAATGTTTACAATATACGTTCCGGAGATAAGGTTGTTTATTATACTTAATAGGCGATTATTCAATAATCTGAGACCGCACAGTTTTACGAAATAGCACGTTAAAACCGGCGAATTTTTCTCTGGCCGACAGTATATAATACACCGCACACCCACACCTGTAACACAACAAAAAACGCAATTGATCGTACAACCGAAAAGCACCTGCGTTGCCTTTTATCACGTACGTACTATCTTGACAATCACAATAAAAGATCAATATATACCTATTTTTTTTTAAATGTATCAAACTAGTATTGAATATATCTATATTTAAATTATTTAGAACATTGTTGGCAAGTCTACAAAATCTGGTAACTGGAGAGTTCAATATATAATTGGTTCCATGATAATCTTCATGAAAAAGTCTATTATGTCTGGCATTACAATTTCTACGAACATGAAACCCAATAAGAGACAATAATTCTGGCGATTGAATAATATTATTTAAAACTGTGTACAGTATACACAAATCCTGGTGATCTCTGCGCTGTTCAAGAGTGTGCATATTCAAAATTTCTAACATGTCCTTGTAGTTAATTGAATCAGAATTTATACCCAATCTGTAAGCTATATTCCTTAAAAATCTTTTTTGAACTCTTTCCAGCCGACATTTATTAGATTCATAAAATAGAGACCAAACGGGACTGGCATACTCAAGCACCTGCCTAACTACTGAGGAATAAACATTTCTTATTGTAACTATGTTGTTAAAGTCTTTCAAATTCCTCAAAACAAAACCCAACAGCTTCATTGCTCTATTTGAAATTCTTTCAATGTGTTCATTAAAATTTAGTTCTACATCCAGAAAGACGCCCAAATCCCTGATAATGAAAACTCTCTCAAGATCTATATTGTTAATTTTATAGTTAAAGTCAAGAGGATTTCTAGATCTGCTAAATGACATAACTTTACATTTATCAATATTTAGTATGCTTTCTCGTTTTGAGAATGGTAAGAATTTATAAATTAATATACATAAGACTATAATATGCATCTTTGAAAAATTTAAACAAAATTATGAAATTTGTAAGATTAGTATTTTTGCTTTACAGCTCAGGCGCAACATAACATAAGCCCATTTATAAATCAACCATTAATTGTAATGTGTTTATGCTATGTGATGTCTATGCTATGCTTATGTTATGTAAATCTATAAATCCAGCTTAAGAAAGAAAGAAATTTTTATCCCATTTATAGATTTGTTTATATGTTATCTGGCGTTCTCATCTATGTAAAACATCGACCAGCTTACTCTCCAGGTACAGCACACAAAGAAGTTTCACTTCAAAAAGGTTCCGCTGTTCATTTACATCCGATAATTATAAAGAGTGTATATCTAACCAGACTTGTCCATTTAAATACAGTATAACAATTTGGCTTGATCTAAAAATCTGGTTTATTTAGGCCACTTGAAACTGCTGAGGAGAATGTGAGACGTCTTAGTGGAAACAATGGATTTCAGCTACCATATATGGATTGTTGTGAAACTAGAAAGGAAAATATTAGTAGTTGTCCAGCTTGTGGCCTTGAATATTGTTCAGAAAATTGCCGTACAGCAGCATTTGACCAGTACCATAAAACCACATGTCTTCAAACTCATGAAAGAAAAATTATTCATCCTCTAGAAAAATTAGAAGAAGCTTGGACGTAAGATATGCTATTGGTTTTTAAAAGTCGTAAGCTTGTATTAAAATAACTCACTTTTTTTAAATCAACCAGTTTAGGAACATTTCAAGCTCAGTAAGTGAAGCAGGTATTTATTTTGTTTTTTTCCTGGGTTAGACAAATTCACTATCCTCCAGAAACTTCTTCAATATTTCTAATTATAAGACTACTAGCAAGAATCCTTCAGGCTCCGAATAAAGAAGAAGCTATCCAAACAACTTTGAATTTTTGCCACCGAAGTGTCAATGAAGATGCAGAATTAGCACATAAATTTTTGGGTGACAAGTTTGATGGGCAAGTACATTTATTACGGGAATTGGTATCAATTGCTTTACCTAATCAGGGAATAGAACAGTTTTTGTCACCAGATGGATTTCAGAGTCTTGTAGCATTAATTGGTAAGACACTCAAGTGAGATATTACTTAATTCATTTAAATTCTGTGACGAGTATGAAAGAAGTGTAAGTGTTCGATTGATCAAGTTCTGATTTTCATAGCTTTTCATATCATTATGTTTACGGAGATAGTTATCCCTATTCAGGTGCTTTTCTCAAAACATATTAAAAGCAAGTAAAATGCATGCTATATAGACTTTTTTCAGAAAGTTATCGTAAGATGTAAATATGAGATCAAAATTTGTCACATCATTATTAACATTATAACATTCTGTTCATATGACAAAATACATTTAAAACAGCATTACCAACGTGGTCCACAGAAATCTGTACTGATTTGATGTTTTATTATTTTAATGTCGTGTGGATAAACACTACATCTATTTTTTATTACTTTAAAGATAATATTTTATTTTTGGAGATTCCTACTAGATACAAGTGATAAGAAAATAGAAGTTTTTCCTCTTTTTTTTAAAATATTTTCTTCTACGTTCTAACTCAACAAAATTCAGAAAAAACGACATCTGATTTGCAAAAAAATATAAAACCTGCGGAGCTGAAAATTGGAGTCAAAAATACAAGAGCTACCAAAAATGGTAGCATCATTATTAAATGTGAAACCAAGGAAGAAATTGAAAAGTTACAGAAAGAGGCGGAAAAAAAACTTAATACAAAATATGAAGTACATATGACAAAGTTAAGAAGGCCTAGAGTAAAAACTGTAGGTTGTGAAAATACTTCCAGAGAGGAGATGTCTGCAAACCTAATAGAGAGAAATATTAGAGAGCAGAATTCCTTTATTAATGAAGAAGATGAATTGAAGGTAACATTTATAAGAAAACAAAAAAATAATACATTTACAATATATGCCGAATGCTCCCCCAATCTGTTTCAAAAATGAATGGCAGCGATATCGGGTACACGAAGACATTAGTATACCAAGGTGTTTCAAATGTCAAGAATACTATCATAAAAATAATGACTGTAAATACGAGGTAGTGTGTGAATATTGTGCTCGGCAGCATGATATAAGTGAATGTACAAGGCAACAAAAAAAGTGTAAAAATTGTGTGGTCGCAAATGAGAAATTTAAAACAAAGTATGATGTGTTACATGAATCCAGTAGTGTAAAGTGTCCTTCATATAATTATTATATAAATATACTGAGAGGCAAAATTGATTATGGACGTCAGTGATGGATGTTCAGGGAGAGATTGGGATACTGGAGAGTTTGGAGGACCTTAAGGAAAATGTTAATCTACCAAAGGAAAGTATAAATCTTGAAACACTTAAAAATAAAATATCAGTTAATAAAAAGATTTTAAATATAATTCATATATAAATATTCGAAGCATCAAAAAAAATTTCGACAATCTGCTTGTGTTTTTGCAGACATATGATCTATTTTACTGTGATATAATAGTATTAAGTGAATGTTTTAGACTAGCAGGTGAGGACTTCAGCATCCCTGGATATAACTTTTATTATAACAATGCCACCTATAATAAAAATGATGGCATTGTTATTTTTTCAAAAAATAACTTAAATGTGGATATAACTGATTGTCAGTTAGAAACATCATTAGTAACTCTGTGTAAAATTACACTTTCCATTCAAAACATCACTTTTGGAATTACTTGTATTTACAGACCCCCATTTACTAATGATCTAGACTTTATAAGGGATGTTGAAAATCATTTTGCTACTAGCTTAGAAAACCAAATTGAGATAATTGTGGGTGATATAAACATAAATATCTGTGAAAATAGTAATAGTGAAAATGTTAACACCTATCTGTCAACACTGAGTCGTTTTGGCTTTCTCCCATATATAACCTGTCCCACTAGAGTCACAGCAACAACTTCATCTTGCATCGATCATATTTTTGTTCGAAAAAAACTTAAGGTTAAAAGTATGAAATGTCAATTGTATGTCCTAAATTCAGATTTGACAGATCACTACCCTGTTATGCTAAATATTGTGTACGACACACCATCGGGCGGGGATACCATGATAAATGAGAGAAAGTACATTGAATTAATCAAAACTGACTATAATAAATTACTAGAATTAACATGCAGTGAAGACTGGGAGTGTGTCTTGAACTGTTCCGATTCAGAAACAGCAACAAATATATTCTACCAAAAATTTACAAGCATATATAATCAAGCTAGAACTTCTAAAACTGTAAAATTTATAAAAAACAAAAAACTTAAACCATGGATTACAAATGGCATAATAAATTCTATTAAAATACGTGACAAAATGAAAAAAAAAAAAAACTATTATTAAACCATAACGAAGAACTTTTATCTCGATTTAGGACTTATAGAAATTCTCTAAGTAGACTTATAGTTAAATGTAAGAATGACTACTACAAAAATGAAATTACCAGCAACGAAACTAACATTAAGCGTATTTACAAAATAATCAGTGATGCAACAGATAGCGAGAAAAGTAAAAAGAACTGTAATATTGATTTACAAAGTAATGGAGAAAATTTCTTATCAGACAAATTAATGGCAGATTACTGTAACAATTATTTTACTGGTGTTGGGGTTGATATGGCAAGCAGAATTCCGCAAGTTGACAGATCAAAACCAAACTTTACTCCCGGTTCTTCAATGTTTCTCTATCCTGCTAGTCAGGGTGAAATTATAAAACATATATACTCATTAAAGAACGATAGTGCACCGGGTCTAGATAACATTGCAACTAAGTCCATAAAAAAAGTACATTTACAAATTTTAACACCACTCACACATATCATAAATTATATTTTTGGGACTGGGATAGTCCCATCTCACTTTAAAACAACAGTTGTTAGACCTATTCATAAAAACGGAAACAAAAAGGATATAAATAATTATAGACCCATCAGCCTTATTAATAATTTTGGAAAAATATTCGAAAAATGCCTTAAAGAACGGCTTCTAAAGTTTTTAAATGAAAACGGAATATTATCAAAATGTCAGTATGGATTTGTTGGTGGAGTTAGTGCCTGTGATGCAATGTATCAACTTATAAAAGAAATTACAGATAGTTTAAATACCGGAAAAAAGAGCATAGCAGTATTTTTGGACCTGGCTAAGGCCTTTGATACGGTGTCGCATAATGGAATTCTTGAGGTTTTGGAAAATTATGGAGTGAGAGGAATCGCTCTTGAAACTTTTAAATCATATTTGACAGGGCGAAAACAGATGGTTAAAATCAGGGACTCTTATAGCGACACTAGGGACATACAAATTGGTATTCCCCAAGGAACAGTAATTGGTCCAATATTATTTATTACCTATATAAACTCTCTTTTGTCTTTGAACATCAATGGTACTGTAATATCATATGCCGACGATACTGTGTTGCATTTCTCTGGTGATAGTTGGGATGGTGTGCGGAGAATGGTGGAATTGGGATTATTGAAGGTTAAAAGATGGTTGGACTCACACAAGCTAACACTAAATTTGAAAAAAACATATTATATAGCGTTTTCTATAATGGCATCGAACCGTCCTCATTTCTCACGGATCTCAGTTGAAACCTTTCCAGAAAATATTAATGAAGTTTCAAATACAAAATATCTGGGTATTGTAATCGACAAATATTTAAGATGGGACTGTCATATCCTAAAATTGAAAAATAATATTAGAAAATTAATACATAAGTTTTATCTGTTACGTGAAATCCTTACCAAAAAACTAGTAATATCAGTGTATAAGGCGCTGATTGAATCTCTCATTAGGTATAGTATTGTCATCTGGGGTGGTCTGTGTGAAAATGCGTTGAGACAACTTAATGTGATACAAAACACAATATTAAAAATAATATATCAGAAAGAGAGGAGGTATCCAACATGTTTGTTGTATAGTGTTGATGTGTTTAGTGTGAGGTCATTGTATATTCTGGTATCTTGTATATATATTCATAAGGAAGAGCCTTTAAGAAAGTTTATGAATCACCAGCATTGCACAAGGAATAGGATCAAGCAAAATTTACGAATTCCAATGAGTCATAAAAACCTAAATCAAAGATTTATAGACTATCTTGGGCCAAAGTTTTATAACCTACTTCCCACTGACATAAGGAATATAAGAAACCGTAATAAGTTCAGCAGAACATGTAGGATATATATCTTTCAAAAAAATTCTGCTTTTACAAGACTTTTCTAGGTGTATCTTAATCACAATTTTTTGTATAATGAACCAATTGTAGATTCAAATTTTGCTTTCCATGGATTGCGTTTGTTGCCATTTGTTATGTGTGATTGATGTGTATGTATGTGTGTGTGTGTGTGTGTGTGTTTGATTTGGTAATCCTATTCTGTAAATTCATAAATAGTCACTAATATTTGATCAAAAGGTTGATCTCAAATACAAGATTGTAATGGAGCACATACAGCTGTTAATTCAGCTAGGTGCACATAAACCTAGTGTAGAATATTTTTATTATTCTGTGAGTCTCAAATTGTTATTTATATTTTTTTTATACATATTTGAATAAAATTGAAATTGAATAAATTGAAATTGAATATGAAAGATTTCTTTTTTCTAAAGAGCCAATAGGCATGTTTTTGCCTTTTTTTGTATTAATTGATCTCCTTTGCAGGTCGGGTGACACAGGTTGTGTCGATTTTGTCTTTTTTTCGCTAGAATGTAGTTTAAGTAAAAAAAACGCAGGATCCGCCACATTTGAGCCGAAAAAATTTCCCCAAAGTTCGAGTTTTGGCACAAATTTTCTGCACCACTTCACAAAAGCACTAGAAATATAGATAAAACACTTGAAAATATAACCATTCGAGTAGGACAAGAGCCGAAATAAATATTTTTACGGAGGCACACTGTTGCCAGACGTTTACTGTAGTTTCGTAAGCAAAATTTGTATGAGTGTCTACTCTTTCTTTTATTTGCGTGAATTAATGCAAATACACACTGACTTTACGAATGAATTACTAATCCATTCGTAAAATTAATGTACAGGGTGTCCCATTTTCGATGATATTACGGAGTATCTCACTTACGAGTAAAGATAGAGAGTTGCGGTTTTCGCAATACTGTGCTACTTTTTTGTGAAAAGAATGATGGTATAGACAAAGTTTACAGAATTAAAAATATAAGTTGGTACACTAAGCGCCAATTCAATGAAATCGTTATATCAAAGGCAAGCCGAGGACGCAACCCTGTCGGTAAAAAAATGTAGGGGGTATTGAGGCAATAAGAGCCGAGTTTGACGGGATCTACTTCGGTCAAAGCGCTATTGGGGAACATAGAGTAAAATTTCCCGCTTAGGCAGGTCTCCCACCGGGTTGACCGGTTGCATGAAACCGATTGTGCGCAACTGGTTTCATGAAGCTAATCGCGTAGACATTCGCACACCGAGTCGATGTTTATTGCGCAATGTCGCCGTCGTGTGGCAGTATTTAAGACGCCGGAAACGAAGGAAATTTGGGTGCACCCATACATTGTCAATTACTACGATCGAAGAGCTTTTGTAGCAGCAAAAGAGTTACAAGGTGATCCTCAAAAGTGTCATGGGTTCTACCGCATGACACTTTCTCCCAAGCAGCGTATTATCTCTTTGCGAATAGCTATCTTTATTCAAACAGGGGTACTTTTCCACTTCTTGTAGGTACGAGTTGAATATTTTTAAACTGTTCATTTATCGCCATTTTTATGTAAACAAGAGGCTCTGTCGCTCAAACTAGACGACTGAAAACCAAAGCGCGACCAGCAGAACTGATCGCATGCAATTTCAGTTGCGTTTTTGCGTGCGATCCTGATCGTAGTCGCGGCAGTGGAAGACAGTCTGTGTATTTAAATACAACAGTCGTACGCGGGAAAAATCGCAAGTTGCTTACAATCGGTTTCATGCAACCGGTCGATCCGGTGGGAGACCTGCCTTAGTAAGTAATAAATGGAGGGATTTAAATAATGAAATATGTTTTCATTAAAATTTTGAAAATAGATATTTATTATACAAGGGAAAAAAGTATTAGATTTTAGCTCGAGGTTGTGTTGCCTCCCGACGCGAAGCGGAGGGAAAGCGGAGGGAGACAAAAAAAACCGAGAGCTAAAATCTAATATTTTTCCAGTGTATAATACACTATTTTTTTCTATGACGTGAAAAACGACGATTTAATATTGAAAAGACATATTACTACAATCTATTAAAGTCAGAAAACAATCGATGTGAAATTTGAATTTTTAAACTGGTAGGCTTTTGTACTTATAGTGACGATAGACCTGCGTTGATAGGAGGAAAACTTTCAAGTAATCAAATATCTGTCAATTTAATTCTGTGATTTGATTTATGTGTATATTTATGTAGACATATCCGGGAAAAAAGTAGTCACTTTTTTTCTGGGGAAAAAAGTAATTTCATAAAAAGGGATATTTTGTTACCTGGCAACAGAGATAAAATGTCAAACGTTTTTCCCGTCACAGAAAAAATATATTTTGTGAAGTCACAAAAAAAGATGAAAAGGTATTGGTAAACAGCATATTTTAAAAAAATTACGGTAAATACGATTGCATATTTAAATAAAATTTGTAAAATATATTATTTTTTACTTCAAGAATGAAATTTAATACCTTGTGCAAAATTCTTTATTTTAATTTATTTTGGAGATGAACTACATCATAGTTTTGCGAAACTTTTTCCAAAATAATTTGTAAAGTTTTGCAAAACTAAATGTCTACATTTTAGCAATTTCTATATTTCGTTAATTTTACCACAATAACTAATTAGCACAAAATTTAAAGTAATACACTTTTAGATAAACCTATATTTGCACTCATCTAACATTATTTTTCAAATGCACAAATTCTGATTAAAAGTTACCTTTTTTAGTTGGTAACCCGGTTGATGACACAGTATATGAATGTATACAGCTCCTAGAAGAATTTGCAAAACTGTTAAAATGCAAACCACACATTCTAATACGGCTATGACATTGCATTGGTGTATCATTGGCATATTTGTGGGATCCTATAAATTCTAAGGCACTTTTACAGGCTCGACCCCTGCAAGTTTTTTTTATTACATACTCTATTGTACTCACTATAAATCGATATTAATATTGAACATTGATGGGAAGTAGGACAAATTTAACTTGTAAGATTTGACCCAAACATACAAGTGAAGTTAAATAAAAGCTTATAATAAACTAATACATACCTACCCTTTTGGGCACCCATTCGTCTTTCACAATCAACTACTGAACAAATATTTCGACTAGACATTTTACTCAGAAATCCACCAAATACAAACCGCTATTTTTGAAATCTCACCTTATACGGCGGACCGTAAACAAATTTAATATAAACTTAAAACACCGTGTACGCATCCAGCAACGAGTGTAGACTGGCACCAGTCTATCGGGCAGGCGGGGAGTGGTGGAGTGGAATTTGACGATAGCGCTGAGTGAATCAACTTATATTTTTAATTCTGTAAACTTTGGTATAAACAAGATTTTCATAGCCCGCTTTGTTTCTGAGATACAGGGCGAAATTTAAAATATTGCAGTTTAGGACCCCCCTCCGTTATCCTTTAACATATCGCAAAGCGAAAAAGTGGCTCTTATACAGTTTCTTACGTAGAATCCGGTGGCGTGGTCAGCTGTGAGCTGTCAATTTTTAGCTATAAACCAAACTTAGATTTTTTTAATGGAACGCCCTGTATATTTTTCTTTCCTTTAATTAGGAATTTTATAAGCTTTATAAAAATATATAATACATGATATGTATTTTAAATAATAAGTCTAAAATTTATAATTTCTGTGTAATATTGTATTTTTTATGCGATCGGACGAAAAACGACACCTTTCCGATGTGTTTTCTCATCGCAAAAGTCCTGATTCCAATATATTGTATTCGTTGCTTGGCAACATGCAATAACTGTACAAGAATAGAAAATAACTGTCCGGGAATATAACATTCTCGTCCTAGGCCGGGAATGTAACATTTCTGTTCTATTCAAACGCCGTGTTTGTCAGATCTGACGTCTATCAAAAGCAACATTTATTTATTTATTTATTTATTTATCTATTTCAACGGCAGAGCCAATTTACAAAAAAAAATACACAAATATATATAAGGTCACAAATTGTGGCAAATATAAATATACATACAAAATCTCCATAAATCTAAACTTAACAACAATATCACAAAACTGCACAGGATCAATATTGCATATACTTACAACTATCTCAAAAAATTTGACTAGACAACTTTTCTTTAAAAGATCTTAGGTTACCTATAAAAGGGTCAAGGTCAAGCACATTGCATGCACTCATCATTCTTGTTAGCGGTGAGAAGAGGCCATAATTTGCATGGTGAAAGGGCAAGCGAAACATTGGAGGATTATGACATCTATAGTAGGTGTTAAGGGGTATATTTGATAAAATCACAGGACAATAGTAAATTCCATTTAATATCTTGTAGAATATTAACAGGTCGGAGCAAACTCTTCTATCTTTAAGACTCACAATGTTAAATCTGGTCTGTATTTCTTCATAGTTAATATGGAAGTTGTTGTAAATATTAATATTCGCTCTAAAGGCAATAGCACGAAGAAAGGCCTTTTGAACACTTTCTATGGTCTCAATGTGGCAGTCATAGGAAGGTGGCCATACTGCAGAGGCATACTCAAGTCCAGAAATAATAAAAAATTAGAATGGTGAACAGCATTACAAATATCATTGATAAAAAGATTAAATAAAATGGGACCTGTATGCGAACCCTGTGGGACACCCGAAAATACTTTAATTTCATGAGAAATAAAGTTATTTATGCGTACAAGTTGAGTACGATTTAAAACAAAACTATAAATCCAATTCACAAGGTTCACACCCAGACCCATAGCCGATAACTTTCGAATCAGATGCCCATGACTTACTCTGTCAAACGCCTTCGAAAAGTCAGTGTAGACACTGTCCACTCTGCCATACTTCTCAAAGGCACCCAACAAATAATGTTGATATGTAAGCAAGTTAGTTACGGTGGATTTACCCTCAGCAAATCCATGTTGTTCATTAAGAATTATACTACGACTGTGCCATAGGAGTTTTTGAGAAAAAAGATTGTCAAGCAATTTAGGGATGACAGACTGTATACTTATGCCCCTGTAATTTGAAATATCACTTCTGTCACCACTCTTATGTAAGGGTGTTAAGAAACTTGTTTTCCAGAACTTAGGAAAATAACCAGAGGCTAGAGAAAGGCTGAAAATATGATGGAGAGGTTTGCTGAGAGACCATACACAATTTTTTAACAAAACTGATGGTATACCATCTGGGCCATAGGAGTATTTAGTCTTAAGGTTGAGTATTGCGTCATAAACCTCACACAAAGATATCTGAACTGAATTAGGATCGAGAACATAATTAGAATCATAATCTGGAACAGTACCTTCATGGATTTTGTAAGTGCTTGAAAAATGATGGGCAAACAAATTAACCATATCCTGACCCGTATCCACAAACCTATCATTTAAGTACATACTATTGGGATAGGAGTTGGTATTACGTAAGCTGTTCACATGCTTCGAAAAGTTATTAGAATTCTGAATTACATCATGACTAATCTTGGCAAGAATTTATAACAATTATCACGTAAAGATTTACAATTATTTCTCAAATTAGAAAAATCCATGTAATCAGCTTCACTCTTAGTCTTTTTAAACTTTGTGTGTGCAGCTTTTTTTGCAATAACAGTTTTTTGTAGTTCACGACTGAACCAGGAAGGGAAAGTTGATGATTTAAAGTGCTTAATTGGAACAAACAAATCGAGTGCATAATATAATATACTGTAAAAATTATCAACACATACATTAACATCACTTGAAAGAAACTCCTGTTCCCAAGAAATAGAACATAAAAAACCATTCAGTGCACCAAAATCACAGTTTTTAAAATCGGGGTAATACACATCATACTTGAGAGAATTTACTAAATTAATAGGAACCAACATTTCATACGCTAAGTGGTGTTGTGTGATATTCGTAAGGCTTTCACTTGCACAAGCAACAGTGACACCCACAACATTTGTAAAAATTAGGTCTAAAAGTTTACCATATGCATTCGGAATGCGATTAGCCTGCAGCATGCTAGCATAGTTACAGGCCAAGCATAAGTGATTAGCAGAAGTCAATGAACTTATACTGTCAACACATAATTGGTTATCAGAAACAAACCAAGTAGCATCTGGCAAATTAAAATCCCCACATACCATCACTTCACACTCCGGATACATACTGACAACCTGAAACAAATGCTGTGCACAACTCTCATAAAGTGATACTGGCGAGGCCGGAGGAATGTATATTGCACCAAGAATTAACCTTTTACCATTATAGGCAGTGTGAATAAAGATCTGTTCAACAGATGTATTTAGTACCTCAACTTTATATGCCTTAATACATTTCCTGCCTGCAACCAAAATACCACCACCTCTAGATTTCCCTGTTAAGTCCTGACTCCTGTCCATTTTGAAAACATTAAAATCACTAAATCCCAATTCAGATACTGAATAATCAATATTTAGCCAGGATTCAACAATTACTAAAATATCATATACACAACAATTAACATTATGTCTAAGCTGTTCAATTTTTGTGCGAACACCACTAGCATTATGAAAATATATGGTTAGTTTTTTGACTTATTCTGATTTGTGTTGTAAGAATTCTTAATAACCTTTGGCATTCCATTGATGTATCGAACACATAAGTTTTGCTCATTAGCAGATCTAATTTCAAGCTCCTCATACGCCTTTTTTATTTCATTACGCTGTAATTGAGTTAGATCAGCCTTAATGCGGACATCAGAATCAGTCAAAAGACCTTTATTTTTTAGATATAAAGAAACCAAAGCAGAATCACCCAAAACAACTTTAAGAGGCCTTACTTTATTATTACATGGTTTACCCAAACGGAAAGCTTTAAAATTATTGCACGCAACGTTGATTTTAGTAAAACAATCCACAACATTACTTCTGTCATGGTCAATTCTAGCTTTGGAATCTAAGGCATTACTTTCTGGAACATTAAACAATAAAATATTCTTAGATCTAAGATTGCGATCCTGAATCTCCGAACAGATGTCACTGGCGCTATCAGGTGGAACATTTTTCACAGTGGAATTGGGGTTATTCTGAACTTGATTCTTTAACACTTCAATTTCCTCGCGTAACTGCGAAATCTCATTTTCATATGGCACCGAAGATTTGAGTTGTTGAATTTCCATAATCAGACCAGTAAGCTTATTGTTTTGCTCTGTAAGAGCATTAAACATTTGCAAAATAATTAAAGTAACATCACTCATATCGACCGTTGGTCTATTAACCAGTTTTTCTTCTATTTTGGTACCTAGACTGTTCCAGAGGTCAGCAGATGTCGCCGATTGGGAAGAATTAGACTTGTTATGATCAGGTGCAGAGAGATGGTCTGAACGAGCTGCTTTAGTTTTTACAGGCTTAGCTGGACGTTCCTCATTTATATTCAGCGAGGCACGACACCTGACCCTAATTTCGCTACATTTTTCACAAGTCCAATCATGATTATTTTTCTTCCTTGTTTCTGCACAAATTTTATTAAAATCAGAGGCAGAAAGACCTGTACAACCAACATGGGACCAGCTGCTGCATATACAGCACTGTATTGCCCGCGATTTCGGATAAATTGTTTTGGAACATTTTCCACACACTGCCTCAGAACCCATATTAAATGTTAAAGAATTACACCACAAGCCGGCAACGCCGCAGACATTCAAATGCGCTGCAGGACGTAATCATAAAATGCGCACGGCAAAAAGGCGTTACTCACTCAGCCGCCTGTTGAATTCCCAGATGACGTCCGCTGATAACCACGTGAAAGCGATCGAATTTTGTGCGATTTCCATGCAATCGCTGAAGAAAAATCGTCGCACTTAATCACACTTATTACTTGGACCCACAGAACAATAGGGTGTAGAGATCTTTCAATTTAATGGGTCTTAAACCCAAAGAAAACAGTAAATTAATGAAGAGCAAAACACAAACAATGTTTACGCTTTAAAAGCAACGTTGCCATTTAGATGCTATTTCCGTAGTTACGTAATAAACTTCAAGCTCGCTCCATTCAAAACTTGATATTATGTTGAGTTTAAATTTAAAACACCGTTTTTATTTAGAGTAAGATTTGGCTCTGTTTTTATAAGTACGTATTCTAATTAATTTCGATCGGATAAAAAATAATATGTGCAACTCGTCGGAAAAGTACATTCCTGGACTCTTGTGTTGCAATTACCACAGTCGTCCAGGAATGTTTTGCTTTCCCTCCTAGTTACGCAATATACTATTTTACGATGGCTTAAAATCAAAATTATCAATATTTTGAAAATTATGACATGTTAGTCTGCTTTATGCAGTGCAATAAAAACTCCCGTGAAGCTTCTCAGTTATATTTCAATACGTTTGTTTCAATATTTATTTACCTTTTGACTTATTTGGGTTTATTTTTTTTAAGTATCATTTTAATTTATAGATATCCCGAGAGAAGGCAACCTGATCTTTTAATGTTTTCCGGAATAATGAAAAAATTGGTAGAACATTGCCTCTGTCCTTACCGTGATTCTCCTTACTATACGTTTTTGATAGGGGTCGGATAAACGTTCCATGTTCTACCAATTTTCTCTTTATTCCGGAAAACATTAAAAGACCAGGTTGCATTCTTTCGGGATAGCTATAAATTAAAATGATACTTAAATAAAAGATAAACCCAAATAAGTCAAAAGGTAAATAAATATTCAAAGAAACGTATTGAAATATAGCTGAGAAGCTTCACGTGAGTTTTCATTGCTCTGTATAATGCAGACTAACATGCCATATTTGTCAAAATATTGATAATTTTAATTACCAGTCATCGTAAAAAATACAATATTACACAGAAAATATAAATTTTGTAAGTGACAGTTCTTGCCAATAAAAATTTATCATTCCATTGCTCTAATAATCTCTACCTACTAATACTTATACGTTGTTTAAAAGATAATTTGTGAAATTGTGAATTTTAGGCTTATTATAAATACATGTCATGTATTATATATTTTTGTAAAGCTTATAAAATTTCCAATCAAACGAAAGAAAAATATACATTAAAAAAAATACAAGTTTGATTTATAGCTAAAAATTGCCAGTTCACCGCAAAAATCTGACTACGCCACTGGATTCTACGTAAAAAGTGTATGAGCAAGTTTTTAGCTTGGCGAATGTTAAAGGATAACGGAGATACGAGGGGGGTCCCAAAATGCATTATTTTCAATTTCGCCCTGTATCTCAGAAACGAAGCTGGCTATGAAAACTTTGTTTATGGCATCGTTCTTTTCACAAGATAGTAGCACAGTATTGCGAAAACCGCAAGTCTCTATCTTTACTCGTAAGTGAAATACCCTGTAATATCATCGAAAATGGGACACCCTGTACATTTGCATTCATTCACCTAAATAAAAGAAAAATATAGAGAGACTCATTGGATTACTTGATTCCTTTGTATGTAAATATTCGCTAATATTGCACTTTTTACATGGCACTCCGCTCGCTGCGCTCCGTCCAGGGGCGCACCCAAACAGAACTAACCGAAGGCATGCCCAAAATGAAGAAAAAAAACTAAAAATAATTTGCACTTCATTTTTGACATGTCTTGGGTTAGTTTTTGTTGGTTGCATCCCCGAAGGGAGCGAAGGGCCATGCGCGAAGTGGAATATTAGTAGAATGAAAAAGTTACTAAATGAAATATATTGACTTCATGCATTGTCCTGTCCCTATACGAAAATGTGCAACTTTTGGCAACACTGCTTCACTAAATTTCCTTCTTTTCACGTTCGATCTGGGAAAGTAGTAGTGGAAGTTTTGCCGTTCTACGTCAATTTAGCCTCAAAACTCTGAACTTTGGGGGTATTTTTCGGCCCAAATATGACGGATCCTTCGTTTTTTGGCTTAAACTACTCTATACGCCACCCCCTTTCTAGTGAAAAAAAGAAAATTGACAAAATCCACACAACCTATGGGTCATCAGACCCTCCTTTGCTTTACTTGCGGTTCAAAATTTGTGATTTGGTTATATGAGCTTAAAGTAAACTTCATTAAGTAAATTTATATCTTTTTCTATTTTGGTATCATAAAGAAGTCTTTTTGATATGCAAAGTAGTGTCGAAAATAGGTTCTTTTCGATACGCATTTTGTTGACTGGTTGCTATGTTATTAACAAAATTGTTCAATGTCAAGGTCCACTAGCAAAAATTTCGACACTGCATTCAATGGGATTTCTAGTAATTAAGACGTCAAAAATTACAAGATGGCCAGTCAAGTGCTGATCGAGAATAGTATAAATTAATGTTTTTATCAAAAAACCTGCAAAATAGAAAAAATAGTATAAAATACACGTTTTAAAAGACATTTTGCGCACTCGCACGTTAGGAAACTCCCCGCAAGCGGGTCGTTTCCTAATTTCGTGCTGGAAAAAATATGGTTTTTTAAAACTAGTAGGAAAGCCGCTGTATACACAGGAGTGTAAACTGATTATTTTTTACGTTTTAATTGCTATTATTTTTAACTGGTAGCTTGTGTTGTACATTTTGTCAAATCTTGCTTTGGAAATTAAATCAGTTAGTGGTTTTGGTAACTATTTTTTTCTGAGAGTTTCCTTTCTTTTTTTTTATTGATCAATTTCATAGTTGAGTGGCTCTATCAGCTAGACCAATAATTACTGATAATAATGAACTTATTAATTGCGGAAATTACAATACAGATTTGGAAAGGAAAAAATTTCCCCTGTATGTTAGTTTTTTGTTTTTCCTGTAGGATAAAAAATAAAACAGTTACGGGTGGTGCTAATTTATACGAAATCACCCGGTATCGACGTAGGTTTATCTCAATGGTTTATCTACGTATTTACTTTAATTACCAAACAGCTTTGTTCCCAGATACACGGTATTTTGGGCACTAAAGCACGTTTTGAATTTGAATTAATAAAATATGTTGCTCTTTAATTTTGTTTTGCTATTATGTTAAAAATTGTTCATTTAAAATGTATAATTACTTTTTGTAAAACACCGGTAAATTGTTTGGACATGGCCCATAAAATACATAAAAAAAGAAGTGAAGAATGAGAGTAATTAGTCACATGTATAGAGACGTTTGCTTTGGGCAATAGTTTGTTCCTTAATTTTTCATAATATATTATATTTAAGTACAGAAATATATATTTTAAAGATTTACCAGAGAACAAACTTATTATGCATAGGTACAAATGGTCAAGGTGTTGGGTCCAGTCCCTTCAGTGCATGGAGAAGGAATGTTGAAAAACTTAACTTATCACCGAAGGAACAAGATGAAATAAATGAATTAATAGACAAATTGTATGATGATATGTATAGACACACGGGAGATTTCTTAAATAGTGAGGGAGTTGCTTTGTACCCCCGACAAAGTTGTGCGAATCACAGTTGTGATCCAAATGCAGAAATAAACTTCTTGCATAATAATTTTAGGTAAGAATATCATATGTCAATTTATAAAAAACATTAAAGCACAATTTATTTTTAATGACAATATCTGCCCATATTCCTACATAAAATTTATACATAGATTAGGTACTATAAAAATCTTGTAAATATCAAATATTTTTTAGGTTATCATTTGTAGCTTTGAAAGATATAGAACCAGATGAAGAAATATGTATTAGTTACTTGGGAGAGTGTGAAAAAAGTAGATCAAGACATTCCAGAAGGAAAATACTTATGGAAAATTATCTTTTTGGTTGCGAGTGTTCAAAATGTTTCGCACAGATTGAAGATTCAGATCTTACAAGTGAAGAAGAAATGTCTGAAAACGAAGATGATTGATTCAAAAGTACATTTTTATATAACATATTACATTTCCTGCTTCACATATGTTTTTTTTTATTACCTTAAAACGTTTAAAGTCCCAATCCTACAAATATTTGTATGGGTAAGCCTGCCTGAATATTGTCCTATATGGCAAACTAGTTTTCATAAAACTAATTATTCATTTACTAATTCTAAAATATATATTCAGTATTTTTAAAGTCGATTGAAAGGTAACAAAAGGAAAATTCGATTATCTCATTGATATTAATGAACCCACTCTTACGTTCACAACCACTTACGTTTATATGGAAAAAAGTACTTACAGGCAATTCAAAAAATCATCAAAACTGTCAAGGTCTGGTTGAATTAAAATCGGAGCAATAAGAGTTGAGATAAGATACAGTGCCTTAGGCTAATTGTGACATACTTTTCGCATTGATTTATAAATGATTTTATTTGAAATACGGTTTTAAGGTTTTGTTGCAGGCCAGCAGAAGGCCGGTCCTAAAAGAGCGCGACCCGCGGCAGGTAGTAAGACTGCGAGTGGCTCCACACAAGGGGCCCCGCAGTAATAAGTTCAGGTGGTCACGGCGGAGAGACCGAGGAACCTGGTGGGTTTTTGGGGGCAGGAAACAAACCTGTCTCCCGAGGACCTGCTGAGGTTCATCGGGACCCTCAATCGCTGGGTAAGCCTCAGCATAATGAAGGGAGATGTAGCTCCCCCGAAGATTCGAACTATCAGGATGTGGCTGATCATCGCGGATGTCAAGGAGTCCAGGAGGGGGATCCATAGGGATCTGATCAACGTCAGACCCTGGAGACTCGCCAAGCTGGTCGCGATGGACCCGCAGAGGTTGAGGCTCAGGAGGGCGGCGGTCTGGATTCCTGGAATGGGGGTGGACGTCTCCAATGAGGAGATATTTCGCTGCCATGAGGTTTGGACTGCCGACTCTGGAGTCTGGAAGATAAAGACGGAGGAGAAGGGCTCCAGGATCGTGATGGGTGTGGACGATAGGTCCGCTGACAATCACGTTTTGTTCTGCCTGGCGGTGCATGTAAGGGCAACCCTTGCCGCAACGGGGCCGGGACACGAGGAGGAGGGAGCTCTTCGAGGGTGAGCTCGGCATGGATGTGGAGGCTGCCATGGGCAGGGGCTAGTGTGGAGGTGGCCGACCCACCTATGCAGGAAGGTAGTAGAGGAGGATACAGCAATTGTACTTATCCAAGAACCCTGGATTGTCAAATCAAAGAGGCTGTTCATAGCGTGATCTGTGTTGTATACACCGGACCCGAACTGAGGGGACCCTAGAGCGGGTATATTGACAGTGGGGCGAGAGGTTTTTTTCTTAAGGGATAAGGCCACCAGAGACATGGTCCCTATCCTTGTTAAGATACCTACAAGCATAGGTGTGCAGAGGGTGGTACGTCTCTGCTGATTAACTCTGCCCGCCGGAGGGAATCAGGAATTTGGTTATCTATTGCGAGGAGGTGAATATCCATCTCCTGATTGGATGTGACAGCAACGCGCACCACATAGTGTGGAGCAGTGCTGGGTCCAATCGGAGAAGGAATGAGGCCACTTTCTTTACTACGGGACGAGCTCGGTCATAGACTTGAGTCTGTGTACCAGGGCCTTGTTCCCGGATATTACGAAATGGGGTGTGTCGGTGGAGGGCTCTATGTCTGACCACAGATACATCGCTCTAGAACTGGGCCCTTCCTCAGCGAAAGAGTGATGGAGGAGCTAAGTTGGCGTCTAAGGGACATGCCGAGGAAATACCGGGCCGCCGATGAGTTGGACAAAGCTGCAAGGTGAATAGGATCATCGATGGCCGGGGCTTTCGCAAGCAGCTGCTCTGTGACTAAACGACATTGCAAAGGGAAAACTACTAGGTGGAATTACACCCTGGAGACCCTTAAGAAACAGCAAGAGGCTCTTTAATAGGGCTAGGCACAGCGCGGTCGATACTGACTGGGACCTATTATATAAAGAGGCCCGGGGGCAGTATAAAAAAAGAGCTGAGATGGTCGCGAAGGAGTGGTGTCCCAAGCCCCGGCCGCTGCAAAGTGATGTCGAGGAACCCACTCGTAAAATTGGGCAGTGTCCGTACGCCAGGTGGTGCGACGCGCTTTCCTTGTACAGGCGGACTTGCCGCTGATGCAGTTCAACGGCTGAGAGGCAGAGGAGAAAAACCCTACAAAAACAGGTGGCGGCGAAGGCCGTCAGTAGCAGTAGTTTTGTTTTTAACTGTTTTGATAGGGGCTGAGTGAAATCAAACTTTTTTTTCGCATTCTTTTCGAAATTTATTAGCCGTGCTGTTGACTATAATAGAAATATTATTTTTTCCATTTCATTGTTTAAACGAGCAATTATTGTCTTTCAAGTTGTGCGATGCTCGTGGAGCTATGACGAATTCAACCGAGAGTAGTATTAATATCCAATTATTGAATTCGACCAGATCTTCTTCAATAAAGTAAACACCAGGCAAGATCGGAATGTAAGGCCCTGTAGCAAGCACAAAGAATCCCCCTTTAGAGTAAGAAGCTCTGTATAAATCAGTGGTTATGAATTTCAGCGCCTCTGATGATTGGTCGCAGAACTAAATAAGGAGTTTTCGCAATTCAATAACGTTATATTTTACCGTTACTGTAAAGGGTTATATACGCTATAGGACACAGGATTATTATAGCTATATCATTAGTTTTTTTTTTATTGGGATGGATAGGAGCCCACTTTACTAATCTCATCATGGGAACACATTTTAAAATTGTTTTACGATATATAGAGTGGTTCAAAAAATTGTATTTGGGCTTACAGCACATCAAAGGTGTAAATAGGCCATTTTTCAACTGTAAATATTTCGAAAATAATTGAAGATATGGCACAAGATATACTAAATTTGTTGGAATTTTATGAAGAATCCAAATATTAAAAAATATACAGGGTGATCCTTAAGAAAACTGTCGTTTGGTCTGCCACAATTTTTTGAACCACTCTATATATCGAAAAATAATTTTAAAATATGTTCCCAATATGAGATTATTAAAGTGGGCTCCTATACATCCCATTAAAAAAACCAAATGATATAGCTATAATAATCCTGTGTCAAATTGTCAACTGATGTCAAAAAATACTAATTTTGGTCAACTGACAGTACTTAAATTTTATATTAGTGGATAGTTTTAGAAAAGATAAGTCGGAAAATCGAAAACCGATTTTTAAAATCTTAAACCGTTTAGACTATACAGCACGTCAAAGGTGCAAATTGAAGGTATGATACATCAAGATGTATCAATTTTTATATTAAAAAACATACAGGGCATTCCACTTAACACAACCCAACTTTGATACGTTTCTTGTTGATGAGACCCTTGTATATTGTAAAAAATAATTTAGAAGCATCTCCAATCCATCCCATTTTTTTAAAACTCACATGATACATGCGTAATCGTCTAATAGTCCGTGTCATATGTATGAATAACCCTGTATATTAAAATAACTAACTATTTAAATAACTTAACTAGTTATTTAAAATAACTGGTAAATATATTACTTTTCTCGAGCAAATAATACTGTTACTTTAATATTTAATCAATTTATTTTATATTAAAATGTGGAAATTGTTTAATTTTAGACACTTATATGCTAGAGAAAAATAATATTCAAAAAAACTGTCACTTTTGTTAAAGTCTATATTGTTTTTTGTAAATAATAAACGCCAATATTTTCTGTTTAATATTATTTACTTTCAATTATCCAATGTTTTAATTTTTTTATAGTACATATAATCATAATAGTACGACGGTGATTTTTACAAACTAATTTTCAAAATATAGGTAACATTTTAAAAAGGGCAGCTTTGCATCGTTGAAATTTTGGTGACGGTATATCTGAAAAAATACATTATTTATTAAAAAACAATAACTAATAGTAAAAATAATCAGTATAGCGCAAATTTATATTGTATAATGACACTATTAACGAACATTATATTTCGCATAGCATACACAGAGAGGAGAGGCGATAGCCTGTCAATCGATTTTGTATGCGCATGTCCATGCACAAAGGATATAATTGTCAAAATCAAAACACCATCAGCCGATTTCAGGTGATCAGATGTCATTGTCATTGGCTTAAAATACTTTTAAGCCTACAGGGTGGTTTCGAAAATGTGGTAGCATTGAATGGTCAATGGGGAACAGACAATTAAAATATTTTCAAAAATCTGACCCTTCCAGTTATACCAGAACCCGATGTCAGCTTGGTTCATTTAAATGAGACACCCTATATATTATTACTATTTTTTTAAATCTACGTAAAATAAAAAAAAAATTGATGTACCGTATGCTATACTTTGGTTCACTGTTTTCGACATATAAACAATGAACAATGACCTTTTTCTTGACTTTCGTAGGTAATACAGCCAAATCTATTTAACACAGAGGGAAACGGTTTTCACTTTCCTATCTCAACTCTAAGTCAAGAAAAAGGCTATTTTCAAGTGTTTTTTTTCCGAATCAGTTGAACCAAAGTATAGCATATAAATTATATGCTAATACATCAAATTTCTTGTAACTACGTAAAATTTAATATTATATAGGGTCTCTCATTTAAAGCAACCAAGTTGACATCCACTTCTGGTCGAGTACTAAACTGTTTAAAATATTTTAGTCGTATGTTCCCTACCGACCAAATGTTAAAAATTCTACAAACTATAGTATTTCCTATATCGATTGAAGCCATTCCTGGGGAACAACCCTGTAAATCTTACAAAAACCTGTATTCCTAGGGGTAGAAGTTTTTATCGAGTTAGCCTTGTTATACTAAAAAAACTAAAATATATTATTTTTTTATTCAGTTTGTCTTGATGTAATAAAAAATTTAAAATATTTATCAAAATAGTTTGAATAAGTACCTATAAAAGTTTTGCTTCATATAAGTGAAATGGGACTTGCAATCAAAACTGTTCAATATGTAGGTATATATAATATAATCTCTCCTAGTTTTGTCTATTGAATAATGTTTTGCTTTTTTTACATTTATAATGATTTATTTAGCTGTTAGGTTTTTATTACAGCTTTGTCAATGAGATTTTTATGTATTTCTGACAATAAAGCATATTTGAGTTTGAGTTTAACCGAACTGATTTAAATACTTTAAATGTAAAGAAACGTAGGGATAATAACGATATCTATATATACTTTCCTAGCCATTATCATTATTAATATAATAAATCTTTGAAGAATATACATACCCTCCTTGATATCCTCCATAGTAACGTCCAGGATTTGTATAGTTTCTACTTCAGTTCTTGGTTTCAGGAAATTTTGTGGTTCACACAGTTGTACGTCATCTGTAAAACAATGTATTGTGTAGTTTACTGCTAAATAACTAAAAAGTGACATTAGAAATTAATCCCCTAAGCTAAGCAGCCAGCCCTGAACTAATTGTTATGAAGTAAAATAGTTATATGTACAGTGACTTTATACAAACAGTGGCGATAATAAAGCCTAAGCCCAACCTATCCACCCTTAATCATCAAAATTAAATTACTCTTTCTCTGTACTCCATAACGAATAATTAATTGATTTTTTAATATTGTGACAGTCTGAGATACTATCAAAGAGTACAATATTTTTTTAAACTGATATTTTGTCGGGACACACTTTCAACAATGACCGCGCATAGCCGCCACGGTCCCTATAAAGCAATATTTCATTACTATAAAGGAACTGTAGTTTTATGTAAAAATTAGTTCTGCTTACCTTTTAAAGAATATCCTGGAAGAAGGAGAGAAGGTATAGTACCACGTTTTAAGCCTCGTTTGTTTCCTTCAGGCTCAAATTCTTGAGGCAAAAAATGCAGATAACAAACCCTACGGTTTTCATGTAGGTACTTTAGTGTATGGCAACTTTATTAACTCGGGGTTTTTTATTAAGTACATCTAGCCACCGCCCAGCCAAAAACATTTCCTTTTTGTTGGGAAAGCGGTACATGGATCCACTTGCTGTTTTGCGCCCTGGTACACAACATTTTTTGCCGTATCTCTTTACTTCACCCGCACAAAACATGCTGTAGCTGTAGCAAATGAGTTTAATAACGCAATCCAATTTCAATTATCACAAGAATAGAAGAGAGAAATTAATAACTAAACTAAAGTCTCTGTATCGCACAAACAAAAGTCACAAAACAAAATGTCGGTATATATCGCACACGAAGACAGACAGGAACACGAAAGGTTATGATTAAAGGAAATTTTCAAGTTAAGAGGGTCCTCTAGCCCCCTCTTTATTTCGAATCAAAAAGTAAACTAGTTGTAAAATCGATAATAACATAGGTTCCTAGTGCAAGTAGAGCAGTTCGCTGTATCGTCGGTAATATTTCAATGAACGGTGGCGCCTCTATTACTCGGTCGCAAAAGCTTTTAATGTTTTAGTCGCTCCATTTGGCTTAAAACTCTAAAGGGGGATTCTTTGTGGTAGCAAGTTGTAAAGTGTGCACGCAATTTGCCCGCTGCTCCGGAGAGAGGTTCTTTGGGCGCCACCGAGTTCGTTACGGCCCCAACTGGAGATCCCCGCGATATTCTTGGAACTTGCTGGAAGACCTCGGTTCCTCAAGATAAACCTTGCCGATAAGAATCGTAAAGGAAGAGAACGCCAACACCGATCTAGAAGAGCTGAAATTTTCAACTACAAAAGGTTGTGGAGCCAAATAAAAACGCCGCAAATACAATACTATCTCTTTATTTGAAAATAACTAGATGGGCCAGTAAATAAGTGATAAAGACAAAAGCGTAAGAGTAAACTAGCCAAAAATGACGATACATACAAAAGCGTAAAAGTAAATTGCGAAGGCCCAAAATTCTGATATAAATATTTTCTGGTATGAAACCGATGATGGAGGGTATAAGTATCAAAGAAAAATTATCAGTGGTTGACCAAACTACGAATATTAAAGTTAAATGAAAATGAAGGAGGCACTACTTAAACGCTTAAGAATCCCCGCGAGTAATTGGGGTAGTAAAAAGAAAACTTTGGTTTGGTGTACTGCGCGGGGTCGTAATCAAATAAACCGCTAAGATAGTGCGTCGCTAACCTAATGGGACAGAGGGTGCGCTAATATAAAATTGAACGGTATTCCAGACACAGTAACTAAAATCTAACCTTAACCTAACACATTCCTGATTTTCCTCTTCAGTAAAAATCCAACATCCACCAACCCGGCTGGGTGGCAAATGGCAAATACCCTCCGACGTCCAACACCTCTCGCCGGACCAATGGACGAACTGGTCGCACCAGGTTGACTAGCTCCGCTAGGCCCAAACTACAGCAGTCCTGGCAAGTAGGCAAACCAACAAGGTTCTGCCTGGTGTAAGGGCTTCTAAATCCTCGTTCGGTGGAACAGCAATCTATCTCCTACCCGGGGGGAAGGGCCCTCTCTTACACGGAGGGCGAAAAACTACGCGGCACAAAAAACCGCCAAGTACTAAAAAGGCGGCCTTCACCAGAAAAGAACACCGTTTCAAAAATCCTTGCATAGGCAAGATTTTCCCATATTGTACAGTACTAAACTTAATCAAAACGAATCTCGATAGCTAATACGGGAATAACTTCTCGTTAGTCGACAAAATCCACCACAAAATAACGACGAAAAAAACAAATTTTAAAATCGACCAAACGACTGAAAGGCTTCTCCGGGAAAGGGCCGAACCTTTAAAGCGGAACAAGACGACCCCTTCGCGTCTCGACAGAGGAAGCCCGCGCACAATACATTTTACTGCGGCGTTCCTAGACATTCCAATCAAAACGGATTTCCTAAGACACGCGCAACAGATATTAAATCGAATACAAAACTGAATTACATTTCGTACTTCGAACGAGAGCATAACTAGTACCGGCGTACCAAAACTTACTTCTAATTAATGACCAAAAACGGAATGCACACTTCCCAGGCGTGGGGTTGTGGCCGTGTTCAGCATTAGGGCTCACTATGGTACTGCCAAAAAGATGGTCTCCAGAGACTAAGGCGGGCAATCGAGATCTTTGTCCCGCATAAGGCGGCAGTTGAAGACGGGGTATTTCCGGTGCTGCTGCAGCGTGACTGAGGACTTAGCACGTCGGTGATGGACCTTTTCAAGAGCTTTCTCACACATGGGTATGTGCCGGAGCCCTGGAGGCACAGCAGAATGGTGTTCATTCCCAAGGAGCGACTACACCGATATTAAATCGTATCGACCCATTTGTCTCACCAGCTTCTTATGAAGACACTAGAGAGGCTGGTGGACCGACACCTTAGGAAGTGGGTGGCTCTAAGGGCCTCTGAGTCCGGAACAACACGCATATCGAACGGGCAAGTCGGTGAACTCGGCTCTTCACCACCTAGTATCTAGGCTGCAGGAGGGGCTAGGGGATGGATGGCTATCGGTGTGCGTGTTAGCGGATGTTGAGCCTTCAATAACACAGCCGTGGTTTGGATCGGCCGATCGGTAGAGCGAACGGGGGTGGGTCCGGTCATAACGAGCTGGATCCGCTCCATGCTCACCGGGCGGAGGGTCGAGGTTAAGCTGGGAGATGAGGTGTCTAGGGTTGAGTCATCGCGGAGATGTCATCAGGAAGGGGGTCTTGTGCCCCTTCCTGTGGTGTCTAGTGGTTGATGAGATCCTACGCATCCTGAGTAGAGGATGGGGTCCATGCACAGGCTTATGCAGAAGACGGTGATTATGGCATAAGGTACTGAGGTGGGAATATTGCAGAGGTTTCAGGAGGAAGCACTGACAAGGTTCTCTAAGTGGTGTAGGGACACTGAACTCGGGGGGCGAATCCCAACAAGATAGAGAAGGTCATCTTTACCAGGGAAAGGAAGCTGGAGGCCTCTCCCTGCGATGGCCATTGTGATCTATGGCGGGGTTTGTTTGGGGACCTAACCATCCTGGGTATACTAGGTGACGCGATGGTCACTGAGATAGGCTTTCACGAGGGGCTAAACTTCATCTTCCCTACGAAGGAGTGTTGGATGGAGGGGAGGATGGGCTAGTCTGGTTCACAGACGGGTCTAGAATGGGAACACTGTCCGGGGCTGGTGCGCACTGTGAGGCTCTAGGGCGGGAATTATCTGCCCCACTGGGCGAGCACACTACGGTTTCCCGTGCGGAAATTTTCGCGATCATGATGGAGTCTGCAAGTCGCTAAGGCTCAATGTCGGTGGCGGGAGGTTTTTCTGCTGCTCCGACAGCAAGGCCGCATTCATGGCACTCCCTATCTACAGATTTTTCAACGCAATGATAAGATAGGCTATTCAAAACACGAGATGGTATAGGATTTCAGTTAAAAAGACAATTGCCAGATAGAATCCAGCTAAAACAAGTTTTAGTTAAAATGGGTTTACCTTGGCCCAATGTTTTTTGACCAGCACCAAGATTTGTCAAAAAATGCATGCACCTATTAGAATATATCGCCTGGTACGATGTATTTTTGTTTATTTGTGTTTTAATTCGAGTTCGCTTGATTGCCTTTCTTTGTTTGATTTTATACCTAGATTTAAGATGTATCTGTAATTGGCACCAGTGCTGTTGATACGCATGTAATAAATATATAAATAAATAAATAAAAACATCTGTCGGCACTCACGGGAATCGAACTCGGGCTGTCATATCACATGATTCACAAGCGCAGCCATCTAACCACTAGACCATGATACAAAGAATAACAGGTATGATATTCCCGAGTGCCCAATTCGGTCGAGTTCGCGCATTACGTCACAATGAGAGTTATCTGAAATAGTCGCCATAAGAACTGTTATATTGATTATATTTAATTGACGATTATTAGACATTTGAATAAAAACGCTATTAATATATCACTGTTTTGGGTTTATTTAGGTTAATGAAAGGTATTTTATTATTTTGATTTGTTAATAAACTAAATACATAATCAATATACATCAAAATTGAGAAATAATGTTCAATATACGGAATGCACATATTATAGCATGCATAGAAATGTTATAAATAAGAAACAAATCTTTAGCAACGAAGATTTTATCAAAAGAAATTTATAGAATAATTTAAATTCTTGTTAATTGACATTTCAGCAGAGTTGCTACTATATACACTTTATTATAGATGATTATAGCAGGGAACATAAAGAAATATTAGGTATTATAATAGATATATAGTTGATATTATAAGGGAAGGTATAGTGGATTGGTTTTGTTTCACAGATGGAAAGATCTACTTATTTATCTCCTCATATCGGAATTGTATTTATTTAAAAATGACAAAAAAATAAACAGACAAACTTTTTATTTATTTTTTTTTATAACATTTATTTAATACAACTCAATATTACAATACAATAAATATATAAATCCCTAATCAGTGCTTTAAGCTCTAGCCTCGAACATACTAATTACAACTTTTGTGTCGGAGAGATTCTAACTAATATTTAGATACCACTTAAATAGTTTTATAAAAACATTATAATTTATTTATTTATTTATTCTTGTATCAACAAGTTTTACAAAGCCAATAATAGATACAATCAAACTAAAAACTAAACCTACAAACTAGGAACATATCCTTATATCTATTTCTCCTTTTATTTGTTTTTTAAACAATTCAACTGAAATACAATACTACAATACCTATTAAAATTATTACACAGCCTTATCAATGGAGAATCTTTATAAAGATTAGTTCTAGGTGCATACATAAATAACAAATCTGTACATCTCGTATTTGCCTGACCAACTCTAAAAAGGATTCTTTTTAAAAACTCCTTACTATCAATGTAAACATTTATCAATGTATAAAGAAAATAAGATTTCTAATATTTTCCAGTACTCTACTGTATGATTTACATGCTTGCACATACATTTAAGCCTATATTTGTATTAGTCATTATTTTGCAAATGTTATTTTGGGACCTACTTAGTGTTATATTTACGTACATCACAACAACAATGTTAATATTAGAAATTTGTTTTGTCAGTATTGATTTTTAATTTATTCTAAAACCAGTTCAGATACAACTTTTTAGGTCATCATTTACAAGCCTATTTAATGCATTAACTTCCCCACCTGTGTATACCAAAGCTGTATCATCAGCAAAAGTAAAGTACCGTGCCATAAGTCCTGCACATCTTAAATTAAATACATATAGTGAAAAGATTAATGGCCCCAGAACCGAGCCCTGCGACACACCACAATCACTGGGTAAAATATCGGTACTGAAGTCTTTCGCAGATCTACAAAAAGAGTTACAAATAATTGTTTATTATCCAATGTTTTATATATGTAATCCACAAAATCCATTGTTGCACTAGCACTGATATCTTCCACAAACTTCTTCGATTCTCTCTTCGAAAGCCTCTCCTGTCTTTTTACCTGGTTTACAGATAAATCTTTTGATTTTGGCAGATGAAGACAAGGTACTGCATTGCGCTTTAGACTGGGTCCTTTTTTATGTTCGTATTGCAACAATTCATGTTGCAAATTTATTTCATGGTCTTCTGACTTGAAATATTTTCAACAAATTCTCGAGGTTTTAGCAGCGAATATTAACTACGATAAGAAGATTCACTCTCCGCGGCGGCACGTCAACGGTATGCCTCCTTCCCCGCGCGAAAACTAGCATGATACTGGCATGTGACCTATAGACTCGGCGCACACTGGTCGAATTTCTAGGAAAGCTGGCCATAATAAGGTTTACCAGAAATAAGACATAAAAGTTATTAAGTATTACACGTTTAATATATCGTGTTTTAGACAAATAATTGTTGAATTTTTAGCTCATCATCTATATTTATATAGGGTGTATCAATTATCACTAACGATAAAAATAATGTATAAAAATCATTTGTATGTTCTTAAACCGTTTTAAAAAATGTTTTTGCAAATTAAGGGCTCCTTCGTTGTAAAAAAAGGGTTTTAAATTTTTAATTCGATGATCCAAATTTTGTTTTTGCAACGGTTAATTCAGGAGTCTCACGAGCAAAATTAATGTTAAGCGGACGACAGAAACGCGTTGATGAGGGCCTGCAATTTTGCCATACATGTATTTCAGAGTTATGGCTATTTTTAAAAATTAATCTAATAGGGACGAAACTAGTAAAAAATATAGAAGCATCAGTGCAGTTGTTCAAAAACACTTGCTTATATTCTGACTATCCCAAGGTAATATCAAAGCCATATTTACAAATTAAAACTAAATTATACATTTTTATCTGCTGATTCAGCCAAAGTATTTATTACCTCTTTTTATAATAACATCAATCTTGCATCAGCAATAATGATTCTACCGAAATTTCAGCTTCAGTTTCACTTACTACAATATTATGGGATTAGGGGTGAGCGACAATAATCGATTATTCGATACACTTTTAAGAACCGATTAATCGACTTATCGATTAATATTTCAGAAAATATCGATAATCGATTATTTCGATTAATCGATTATTCAGTTATTTGCTAAAATATTAAGCGTTTAATCGATTCAATTTCTTGCTCACCCGTACCGACGACTTTACAACAGATATAGCTTTTAAAATTCCAATTTAATAATGCGTTGCGTTAAGGGTAATTTAAATGACATAGAACCATTTGAAAATACTTTCAGTACAACATATGGAGCAAAAAAACAGAGAAACGTAAATGCTCAAACAAGACAGCAGCAGGGAAAACTGCGCACGTTACAAATTTAGCCAATAAGGGATCCTCATTTCTACTAACCCAAACTAACACCAACACATAACCTCAACGGAGTGTTAGCACGTTAGCAGTATAGTACATCAGTCTTTATCTTTTTATTACGTATTTGGGCAAAACTATATGATAAGAAGGATCACTCTTCGCGGCGGCATGTCAACGGTGTGTCTCCTTCCCCGCGCGAAAACTACCAGAATATCGGCAGGCCATGATACAAATAAAACAAACATGTTGGCAGGCGACCTTTGACGCGGCGGCCATAGACCAGCTTATCCTTTTGTCAGATTAATTTTCACGCCTAAATTCTATAGTCGGAGTCAATATTCGATATATATATATCGCTATTTTTTAGTTGTGTTGTATTACAAAATAGGAATGAAATATACCGTAAATATATTGTGCGAAACCTTTAACCAATTTTAAAATCACCCAAAACGGCAAATTTTTATTAAACATTAAAAGATGGAGTAAATTCGAGCAACATTTTCTTCTTGATGTCTTTTGTCAAAATATTTGTATTCGGAAATATGGTGAAATCATTAACACAAAATCAAAATCTTTTAAATATTAGTTATTACACACCTTGAGTATTGTTATCAATAATAACTAATTAAAAATGGTAACAGATGTTTGAAACAGCCAGTTGAATACAAACTTTATCAAAGTATTTATTTGATGATAATAATAAAAAAAAACCCATACCGTAAGTTTGACAGGGCGCTGCAAACAATTCAGAAGATATCAATTGTGTTTTTCCAAACCAACTAGAGTATTAGAGTGCTATAAATAATTTCGTCATAAATTTAATTAAATGTACTGCAAACGAAAATATCGTTTATGGCCAGCTTTTATTTAAATTCAACCTGTGTGCGGCGAAGTTCGCCGATCGTTACCAGGCAACGAAGAAAATAAACGACGATTCCTTTGTAGCGCTCTCTGGCCATTGAGTGGGTCTTCTTGTCGTAGTTAATATTCGCTGGTTTTAGTATTAAAATGGTCTTTACGGCAACAAGCAGTAACCCATGGTTTTTCAACAATATTGTCTTTGAGAGAAGCATGACATCTTACAGATTTCTCAGCACGTTTTGTCTGATTGTCACTCAGACAACCACCTACAGCACAACGCATTTTTAATATGTGTAGTTTATAACTAACCTTAAAAATGCAAAAAATCACAAATTAATGTTGTCGTAATTACTTGCTCAATAATTAATTGTTTATGATACCTCATATAGCTTTTAAAACAACAAAATAAGTTACTATTGTCCACACAAAGTCACACTAACTAATAGTTCAAAATAGTTTTAATAACCTGATTTGTTTTAAGTTTTTTTACACTAAAGGGTCTCCAAATTCAACTTAAATGTCACAACTCTCATAAAATGCTGACAAAACACCACAAAATACACGGCAAAATAAACAAAGCTTAAAATATCATGAAAGTCCCCTTGTAAACCGGTGGATTTTAATGGCGGCAACTCTCATTGTGACGTCGACAGGAGCGAGTCAGCTGATATTGGCGTGCGCAATATCATACCTGTTATTCTTTGTATCATGCCACTAGACCACCAGGCTCTGGAACTTCTGGAAGCAATTGACCAATGCCAAAAGCTTTACACGCATTACGCATGCCCATGCGCAGAATCTACGATGTGCCAATAAAGGATGAAATCCATTCCGGTGCACCCAGCCAGACCCAGACCCAGTCGCTTATAGCATAGACGTGTGCGGATTTGATTATATAGTCACTAAACGATTGTTGTACAGTGCATCATGAACAACGGTATTAGTGTAAACCATATACGTATAATACGTATATGGTGTAAACTATCAAAAACATTATCACAGAGAATAAGAATTTTGTTTCGTTTTTTCTATGAACACAATAATAGAATAACACAAAAAACGAACAAGGCTAAAGATATCTGATAGCTAAAGCCATTGTCTTTATAAGAATAAATAATGCGAAAACTAAGGTTTCTGAGTTTTCTCAGCTAGTCCCCAAGTAGCCTGTACAGGTTCCAATCAAGTTGAAATAGACCCAGATTACCGTGTATTATTTAGTTGTGATCGCCCTAATTTTGAAAAGTCCGTCTATAACCGAGATTTTCACCTAAGAATAAAAATACGGTTAAAGACCGCTTTATCGTGTCGTATCACAAATCTGCTTCTTCACACGTCGGTGACCTTATTTTGGATAAGACATTATTTTCTATACTTATGTGGTTGATTTAGTGTGATAACGGGCTCTTGAAAAATTGAATAAAAATCAATTCTATATTTAAAAATTCTAAACGAGTTTTCGTATACGAGAAATGAATGACATAGAAAAGTTTAACAGAGCATCAGTAAATTATCGGATTAGGATGAATAAACTTACTGACCAAATTAAGAGGGGCATGCGAACTCACAGGGATGAGTTTCGTGAATGGGCTAGGCACGGGAGATGGCTCTCTGTCTGTAATATATGTGGAAGCTCTCTCGACAGGTCCGCACAGGGGTCCAACTGAGATCCCCGCGATTCGCCACCAGGGCGAGGATTTACTGAATGATCAGGCAAAGGTTGAGGCCTCTGCGGACTTTCTCGAGGGAATACATGCAGAGATACCGGATACCGTGCCATTGCACGCCCATATCGGGGAACGGGTAACGCCGTTTGTAAACCACCCTTATCCAATCCCGCCCCCCTGTGATTAGGAAACTTCTAGTCACTCCAAGTGAGATACGCGATGTTCTCAGCCGCCTGCCAAAGAATAAGGCGCCGGGACCTGACACTATCCCTAACCTACTCCTCAAAACCTACCCAAGAAAACACTGGTACACCTCATACATATTGTAAACGCTATTCTGCGCCTGCAACACTTTCCCAGCTCGTGGAAGATCGCGCGAATAGTGCTGTTCCCCAAGCCCGGGAAGGACGCCAAACTCACGAGCTCCTGCAGGCCAATTTCTTTGCTCAACACGATGAGCAAGCTCCTACTATCCATTAACAAAGCCGCCCTGAACCTCCGGTATCCGGGAGGAACACTTCCGCTTCCGCAGCGGGCATAGCACAAATATGCTCGCAGCAAAAATAGCGTCCGACATATACGAGGGGTTCAATTAACGGCATTGCACCACCTTGCTGCATATTGTATGGGGAGGATTCATGTTTTACCTTACAAATGTTTGGGTAACCAGTATCTAATTAAATGATATGTCATTATAATTGTCAAAGTCAATTCAAAGCTTGACAATCTCAAAGAGCTTTTTGCTGTTTTATTGTATTTGCTAACCATTTTAATTTTTAGATTTGTTCGTTCTTGACAACGGGGGCAGATTTGTTCCTCGAAACGTCGACCGTTTTTCCAGTTTCCTTTAGGTTTTTCAGCTTCACTAAACTAGCACTTGTGCTGTTTACACCCTGGTGCCAGAGCAAGCGGCTCTAAGAGGAGAGAAAACCCAAACATTTGTAAGGTATAACGGCCTATGTTACAAACTTTTCATTACGTACCAATTCCCGGTGTATTTGGCAGCGTTAGTTGCGTCTTATCTGGCCGGGCGCTCCTTTTCAGTGCGCATCAATAATGCTATCTCATCCTTGAGGCCGATCCGAGCTGGCGTCCCGCAGGGACCAGTGCTATCACCGCAGCTATTCAGCTATTACATAGCAGATCTTCCCTCCCATCCTAACTCATCCCTGGCATTCTATGCTGACGATCCAGCCCTATACTCCAAATCCTTTAGCGCACAGGAGGCGGCGAATAATGTCAGTGCTCATATGGCACAAAAATCTGAATTTTATTCGAATTGGAAAATTCGATTAAACACATCGAAAACAGAGCTAGTTCTATTCACACGGAAATTTACGAACACCGATATGCGTAATACATAATACTCCTATCCTCCCTAAACTAAAAGTCAAATACCTAGGAATCATGTTTGATAAGAGGCTAACGTTCTGCGACCATATTGCTTATATTAAAAGCAAAAATCTCATTGTATGGGATAAACTGAAGCCCCTTATCAGACATGGTTGTTTCCTAAGTCCTGGAAAAAAGTCACTCTTTACAGGGCAATCACCAGACCCTTTTTGATATATGGTGCACCGGTTGCGATTTTACTAACTATACTTCACCCTAACACAATACGTCAGCTTCAAAAATCTCCGATATACTCGGCATCAGCACATCGCACTAAATATACTGCGCTCCAGCACAGGGCTTGGTCCGAGAATAACAACCGCAGAGAAGCGACAACATAAATCCCGCCCAAAAATTTCGAGTGGGAGGTAACTGTCATCTCCACGTGCTTGTCAGTTTAGTTTAGTCCGAGATTTGTTTAGTACAGTCGTCGACGACAAAATTTTTGCACATTTAACTGGTTTTATATTACTATATAAATGTATATGCGTGAACGCCAGTTTCCTTTGGTTTGTTTGTGTGTTAATTATTATTGAAGTGACTTCTTTAGCGAGGGTATAGTCAGAAAAAATTAAACGCTAATCAAAGTGAAACGCCCCAACATGTTCCAGTATAGCTAGAGGACATGTAGCTGGGGTAAAATGAGAATCCTGGACGAAAACTGGACCTGATTCAAATGATTAAAATAAGTTGAGACTAAGTGAAACTAACTGAAAGTTGAATCGACGACTAACCAAATCAATTAAAATTGATTATATCGTATCGGAACCGCTTCAAATGACTAAAATAAGTTGAGAATAAGTGAAACTAACCGAAAGTTGATTGAACTACTAACCCAAACTAACCAAATCTATCAAAATTTATTACAACGTATCGGAACCGGTTCAAATGACTAAAATAAGTTGAGACTAAGT